>OZ018323.1:58580672-58795672 GCA_963969495.1 Ceratothoa steindachneri | reverse complement strand
GAGATTATAAGACACGATGAGCAAAAGGGGGGAAAATACAATATATTATTTCTTGTAGTTATCCTTGATAAGGAACTTAATAAAGTTCGAAAGTACTTTGAAACACCTTTTCATTTTTTTTCCTGCGGGACATTGCATTCATATATATATATATATATATATATATATATATATATATATATATATATATATATAGACGCCATTAGGTGCGTCTATTCAGGATTTTTCTTATGGAGTTCTTATGGGCTCAAGACTAAAAGTGTATAAACTATAAAAGCCGCTTTATTTTATATACTAAACCAACCGGAAGTGAGGTAAATATTATGAATTTTTAATGTAGATCACAAACTATAGCAGAAACATGCATGTAGATCACATACTAGAGCAGCACCAAAAAAGTTTAAAAGACCCCTCAAAAAATAGACTTAGAACAAATTTAAACGATCAATATTAAAAATAAAGTTAAGATCCTGCGTATAAAGGAAAAAAAATAATAGATAACTCAGGGATTTAAAAAACATGAGTATTAAACAAAAAAATTGGTTTAAAGTATCTATGATATGAAAACACTAATAGAACGAAAAAAACGAAAAAACTAAAATAAAACAAAAGTAAATTATTAAAGTATAATGCTGCTTACCAATGAAGTTCGGGTGAAATGAGAGATGCTCCCTCGCAAACATTGGAATCTCATTTCAATATTATTTGCTGGAAAAAGGAGAAGGATAGGTTTTTGATTGGTTGGTTGGTGAATAAGAGAAAGTTGGTTGGTTATTGACTGAGGTATCAAAATTAAGAAGTGAGAAGGGGCACAGTGGTACTATCAATGTAAAGTGTAGGAGATTTGGTCTTTATCAGTAGAGATTCCAAAATTCTTAGACATTATTCATTATTATGGTTACGAATTATTTTAAAATTTTCGATAGAACGATTTCGAATTACAGAATTCTCCTTCATGGGTAAATATCTTCCTGTACCATGGCTTTGCAGTGAAATTGAAGATCAGACTGGTTAGCATCAACTCTTATGAATATATATATATATATATATATATATATATATATATATATATATATATATATATATATATATATATATATAGAGAGAGAGAGAGAGAGAGAGAGAGAGAGAGAGAGAGAGAGAGAGAGGAATGGCAACATAAAGCGTCCCGGAGGGCCAGGCGGACATATACCTTAAAGTCCCCCCCTCCTCTTGTGGGGAAAGCTGGAGAAGCGAGCCCCATGAGGAGACTCGTGGGAACGGTAGCCGTGAATAACAGTAACTGCCTACCCTGTTTGATCTCCCTGCCGCATAGGTAGTTGGAGGGATCATCTGTGTTAAGGCAACCACCAAAGGCCTTTAAACGACGCTCTAAAGATCCAATTACCTACGAGATCCGTAGACCCGTGGTTATATCACCAAAAAGCGGTGCCAGTCAAAAGGCACGCCAAGGAGTGTGGCAGTTGAGGACCATTTTTTCTAATTTGTACTACCCCGATTGGTTCATATCGTCTGCCCATTTTGCAGCTAGGAAAACATTCTATGATAATAAGCCTTCCCGCACTAACGACTTTAACAAATGTATAACATTGCCATTTAACAATAAATTAAATAGTTTAAAGGACATATTTGGAAAAGCGGGTATTAATCTAGCCTTTAAATAGAATGACTCCCGACGATACCATATATATCACTATTCGTTGAGGGAACTTCCTTAATTATCTTTAGAGTGCGTTAATGTCTGGCGGCCGATATTATGTATCTTCGATATGCTTAAGAAGTGGAACTGAGCTCAAGGATAATAATATTGCTATCATTAATAAAATAGAGTTTTATTAATAATAACTATCAACAAACACAAGACGGAAAATATTGACATAAACAGAGAATGAAAAGGGTCGTGGGGGCTCGGCTAATCCGAGGATTTAAAGGATTTAAAAAGGTAAAACAAATATAGAGTTAAAGAGATGGTATGGTTCGATAAACCATTTAAAGCACAGGATAGAATTGACAAAAAGGGTTAAGTACTCAAAGGTGACGTTTGGCTTACGTAACTTTTACACTAGTGGTGCAGTGGAAGGTGGCGCGAAGGAGTTTCGGTCCGCTGGCGAGTTCCAGCCAAAGGGGGGGGGGGGATAAAAGGATCCTGACGTGGCGTCTTGGGAAGGAGAACCGTTTCTCGACGAACGGTTGAAGAACAATGGCTGTTCTACGTTGTTCTCTTGTGAACAAAGGGGGGGTGAGAACCGTCTCTTGTCTACGGGCTCAAGAACAATGGCTGTTCTAATGTTGTTCTCCTCTGAACAACGAGGGGGAAGGGTGAGAACCGTCTCTTGTCTACGGGCTCAAGAACAATGGCTGTTCTCCTTTGAACAACAAGGGGGAAGGGTGAGAACCGTTTCTTGTCAACGGGGCTTGAACGAACAATGGCTGTTCTAATGCTGTTCTCCTCTGAACAACAAGGGGGAAGGGTGAGAACCGTTTCTTGGCGAAGGCCTCAAAAGAACAATGGCTGTTCTAGTGCTGTTCTCCTCTGAACAACAAGGGGGAAGCCTTGGGGACTTGGCGTCACGGAAGGCTCGAACCTTTGGCACTCAAGGAATATTGTCCTCCTTCTGGACAAGTGATGGTGAATCTCGAGGTCGAGGTCCCTTGGCGCACAAAGGGAGAGAGGGTAGTGGTGATGTTTCGCGACGAAAATCTGGATCTCCAATCTGATCTTAGTGGTAAAGTTTCCATATAAATAGCCAGGACATCTCCTTGGCGTGGGGGACAATGGGGTGGAAGCTCTGAGGGAACGCACAGCCGAGCCGGAGAACAATGCCTTATCTGCCCATAAGCCTAACTCAATCTGGCGAGGTCGGCGTATGGGGGCGAACGGGGGGACGATAACCTCCTTGTTTAAACATTGACATCCGGTGGCTGTGATAAGACTCCAAGCTTCGAATCGAAGATGCACGTGGGCAGCATCGTGGTTTTAAATAATATGGGATAGGAGTTGAAATTAACGCAGCTTCAACTCGTTCTATCACATATAACATTGCCATTTAACAATAAATTAAATAGTTTAAAGGACATATTTGGAAAAGCGGGTATTAATCTAGCCTTTAAATATAATAATTCCTCAAACCAATTGATGATGGCCAGGAAACCCAAAGAACATCATAACATAGGAGTATATGCAGTACCATGCAACGATTGCCATAAAGTTTATATAGGGAAAACGGGGAGAAATCTAGACAAGAGATTGTACGAACACAAAAGAAATATTAGAGTGGGCAGCGCAAGTAGTGGAATATTTTGCCATGTTAGAGACAAGAATCATACGATCGATTTCAATGGAAGTAAAATGTTATTTAAATCGGCTAACTATGTTAAGAGAAGAATCGTAGAATCGAGCTTGATATCGTCAGTTCCTAATTTAAATCTATCTGAGAGTCAATTTTCTTTTAATCCTGTAATAAGATCGCAAATAAACAAAATAGTAAAATGCCAGCCCTTCAATATGTTTAGGCCTACCCCCCCCTCCCGATTAGCCACAAGTAGGGGATTATGGGAAAAAAGAGGGGATCGTGTGTTATGATTAAATGCATTTCTCTTATATTTTCTGCCCAGTGTCAGTTGAAAAAGGGTGTGAGATATACCGAAACTGTTCTGAATTAAATTGTCTTCGGAGAATGTGGTTTAATTCCTCATCTTTTCTTGCGATATTGCATTAATTTTCATCATATATATATATATATATATATATATATATATAT
This sequence comes from Ceratothoa steindachneri, assembly GCA_963969495.1. NCBI lineage: Eukaryota > Metazoa > Arthropoda > Malacostraca > Isopoda > Cymothoidae > Ceratothoa > Ceratothoa steindachneri. The sequence continues at coordinate 58,791,911 of OZ018323.1, read as the reverse complement.
ATATATATATATATATATATATATATATATATATATAGAGAGAGAGAGAGAGAGAGAGAGAGAGAGAGAGAGAGAGAGGTTCTATTGAAGTCCACAGCTGTGGCAGCGTTAATAATTTTAACTTGTATTTTCTTAATATTTCTTACATTTTTTTAACGGGATCTTCGAGGCGAGTAAAAACATCCGCGAATGACATTCTTTATTCCTAGACGTCTTTCGATCATGTGCTGTTCATTTCCTGAAGATGACCTAACATGGTCGAAAGCGTCTAGGGATAAAGAATGTCATTCGCGGATGTTTTTTCTCGCCTCGAAGACCCCGTTAAAAAACTTGTAAGAAATATTAAGAAAATACAAGTTAAAATTAATAACGCTGCCACAGCTGTGGACTTCAATATATATATATATATATATGTATATGTATATATATATATATATATATATATATATATATATATATATATATATATATATATATATATATATATATATATATATATGTATATGTATATATATATATATATATATATATATATATATATATATATATATATATATATATATATATATATATATATATATATATATATATATTAGTGTAGTTAGGTAGCAGTCTTTCTTGAATACAAATTTTGTTGAAGACCATTGTATATTTCGCCTTAATTAATTTTCTTTAGCAACTTTCTCTTCTTCTAACTATCTTTTTTATTCCATTATGTAGATGGTGGATCACTTGTCCTGTATTCATCTCTTTTAAATGAATGTGTTTTGTAAAAACCAAACTAAATTTCTGAGCTTTCGATCTTATTCGATCATCTTCGGAGCGTTTTGATATGCTCTTGCCTCACTTACCGATGTAATGAGTGGAGTGAGGATCTGACAGAATGAAAGAAAACGATTTTTAAGGGGAGATTTATTCCGCCTAGGTTGAACGTAACGTTAGAGGAAACGGGCCCGTTCGGTGAGTGGAATTTCAAAATAATTTTAATGTTCGATTACAACTTGTCGATTGACTGTTGATGGCCGGATTATCTTCGTTTATTAATATGGTGATCTTCAGCCTAGCTTTATTAACCTCTTTTCTTTTAATAACAGGGTTGTCAACTAGCATATCTCTCATTAGGTTAATGTTATGTACACTCTCCATATGATTTTTAGGCTCTCCACTTTGCAGATGCATGGTTAAACGTCTCGAAAGTGTAGTATTTGTCATGCCAATATATTTTGAGTTGTTATAGAGCTTACGGTCTTTATTGGGGCATATTAACTCGTAAACTATGTTGGTTGACTTGAAATTGGAGGAATTTAGGCAGCTGTTGTTTTTCATCAGGAGATTGCTGGCTTTTGTTGTTTTATAATATATGATGAGTTGAATTTTATCCATTTGAGTTTTAAACTTGATATTACGGTTAATAATCTCCTTGATGTTTTTTTTCATCTATTTTATAGGCCGTGGACATCTGATTTCTGTAATACACTTTGATGTTGTTGACTTCTCCCTGATTACTTTCAATTTTGTCCGTATTTTTGCAATGATTATTTAAAAATAATTGGAGTTGTTTGTCAATCATGCTGTTTGAGAAACCGTTGTTCACGAGTGTTTGTTTTACTCGTGCTATATTTTGGTGGAAAAGTTCCCACGTAGAGCAGCATTTATGTGTTCGGCGGATGTATGAGCCGATTACGTTTATTTTATACCTTTCTAGTCATTCACTCTCCACAGTGAGGCATTATATATATATATATATATATATATATATATATATATATATATATATATATATATATATATATATATATATATATATATATATATAAAGTAAGACTTTTTATCTAGGGCGTTGCCCGAGATAAATAGTCTTGTTGTTTGAAATTCTTATATTCTGCCACAAAAATATCTTTACTTGCTGATTATTATTATTTATAGGTTGAAGACAGATTTAGGAGAGGTACACACTCTCCCTATCATATAATATACTTATAATGAGTGAACGCTTCACTGCGCGTGCTCGGCAGTTTACGCTCACGCGTGACTGACAGCTCGTTATGAGCGAACAACGTTGTAGCCACAGAAACAGATCGAGCGTCTTTTATTTCCTTTTCTTTAATTAAATATTTTAAGATTAAAAAAAAACCCTCTTGATTTGGATGTCCTTTTATAAGGGGGAGAGGGGAGATATTTGGGAAGAGAGGGGAGGAGAGAATTCTTCCCTCTTGTTTTGGATATCCTTTTGTAAGAGGTGAATAAGGAAGGGGATGGGGGATGGGATATATAGGGGAAAGAGGAAGGAAGGGGAGAGAGGAGAGAGCGGAGGAGGAGGAGGGGGGAGAGATAAGGAAAGAGATGGGGGGAGAATGAGAGGGAGAGGATTGAGGGGGGAAAGTTAGAATATGATTTTTTGATTCCTGTAAATGTACAGACACACATACACAGACAGAGAGCCTTCATTTGCTTTTATAGATATGTGATATGTAAATCCTTCATAACCCCTTTTTTTAATTATGTGATTTTTTGGAAATAGTTTTTTTTTTCTTAGTGGCCGAGGAAACTCTTCCCCTTTCTCCCCTCTCTCCCTTCCACTCTCTCCCTATCCCACATCTCTCCTCCCTCTATCTCTCTCCCCTTCCTCTCCCACATCTCTATCCCCTCAATTTAACCATCTCCCTATCATCTACCCCCTATCTACCTCATCCCCTATTTCCATCCCCTCTCTCGCCTCCCTTTCCTCTTCCGCCTCTTCCTCCCCCATCTAACGCCTCTCTCCCCATCCTCCCCCACCCTATTTCCCTCCTACTCTCTATTCCCCTCCCTCCCCTCTCCTTTCTCATATATCCCCCTCTCTCCCTCCCCCTTCTCTCCCTCCCCCCCTCTCTATCCCATCTCTCACTCATCCATTTCTCATTCCCGGTCTCTCTCTCTCTCTCTCTCTATCTTCTATCCCCTCCTCCTCTCTCCATGGAGGTGATCGAGGTAGAGATGATCAAAATATGTAGTTTTTGAAACATAAAAGAGGCCGTAGTCCAACAGCACGAAGGGCTGTTAGCCTCTTTTGAGCCACCAGTTATTTTTCATTTTGCGTTTTGCTCGTTGAGCACGAGCTTTGAGGTCACGGTGTTTATTCCTCTTGGAGACAGAGTTCTTGTCGTTTAGGTGTTCAAACAGAGCCTCACTAGTATCGTCCAATAGTTTTTGAATCTCGGAGTCATTTTGATCAAACCAATCCTCATTTTTCTGCTTCCTCATTCCAATTAATTCCTTCGCAACGTTAATGATTGTAGTTTTTAGTATGGACCAATGTTCTTTTACGTTGGCAAGAAAAGCCTGAGGAAGATTTCTGAGATATTGTTGAAACTCAAGTGGTTTGGCATGATTTAGGAGAAAATCAAAGCTAATTTATATCGCTTTACACTGCTTGGATTCCTTCTTATAGGCGAGATCTTGATTTTCATGAAAAAAAGACAAGGCGATGGTCAGTCTAACAGTCCTCAGAACCAGTAAGAGAACGAGTTACTAGAACATCTTTACGCTCGCGTGACCTCACAATGATGTAGTCTATTATGTACCAGCGTTTGGATCTGGGCTGCATCCGTGAAGTTTTAAAGTATTTCTTTGTCCGAAGAGGGTGTTTGTTATGACCATGTTCGGCGTATTTGGAGAGTAGAAGGGTACCATTTGAATTAACAACACCCAGATCGTCCCTACCGATGGTTCCTCTCCATATATCAAAGTCCTTACCAACTCTAGTGTTAAGTCTCCCAGAAGGATGATTTTGTCTTCGTTAGGGATAAATGATAGAACGTTATCAAGACTGGCGTAGAAAGGCACCTTGGTCCATTCATCGGCTGTCATAGTGGTAGCTGCCAAGTGTAGGCCATGAAAGGTCTTTTGCAGTCTCCTTCTTTTCTTATGTTCTTATTTCCTGTCTCCTACTTGAAATCTAAGGGTTATAAGTCGTTCGCTCAATGCTAGATGGTAGATCTGCCAGGTTTACTAGAAATCTGTTTTTAATTGCGAACCCGATTCCATGTTGTCTCGGGAGCCCTGTGGCATACCCCTTCCAGAAAAAGGTGTATCCTCCTCCCCGATCGCACCATTGTCCCTCGCCGGAGAGTCTTGTCTCGGAGAGAGCAACGACATCTAAATCTATTTTATTAATTTCCATAGCGACAATAGAAGTTCTACGTTCGGGAATATCAGGGTTTTCGTCAAGTAATGTACGTACGTTCCAGCGACCTATTTTTAAGACTTCAGTAATTCTACCGCAAAATTGTTGGACCCGTGAGCGCGGTTTTCCAGGCAGGCAAAAGCCAGGCAGACTATTTTTAGGGCACCTTTTCTAGACACCATATAGGATTATACTTCAATTGTAAGGACAGAATCCCGACTGAAGCGAAGTGCTACAATTGTAAACTGGGGAGATACATAGGCAGTACGGTGCGCTCGCTGAGGGCGAGGTTCTGTTCACATTTGGGTGTTAGCCACAGGACAGGAAGGGTTCTCTCTACGAAAGAATTCTCACCTGTTAGGCTTCACTCTGTTAATTGTAAAACCGAAATCACAACGAACGATTTTAAAATCTTAAAAAACACCCCTGATACCATATCATTAAGGATTCTTGAATCCATGTATATTAAATACCTTTCTCCTTCCTTAAATTCCGATTCCTCTTCTCACCCACTACTTCTACTCTAAACAAAAATATTTCCAACTTCCCTGACCTTCTCTTTCTTCTTACGCTCCTCGCCCTTTCTCCCCAGTTATCCTCTAAAGGCTGATTGTTTAAGGTTCGTTTATCCTGATGTGTTTCCTGTGTTTCCCCAATCGTTAATTTTTAACTCGTAACATAATAATCCAGAAATTATCAATTGCCTGTAAATTTATCGCTATCCCCCTCCTTAATTAACATTAAATACGTTCCATAAATTCGCCATTTTGATTATCTGTTTGGTTCTTAACTTAAATTGTTTTTCACAAATTGTATTTCCAGTACCCGAAGATGGGTGAAAAGGTCACCCGGAACGTTGTATCAAGAAAATGAAATGAATTTTCCTTTATACGTCCTTTCGTTCATCCTTCAAATTATATATATATATATATATATATATATATATATATATATATATATATATATATATATATATATATATATATATATTGTAGAAGGATATTCCTCTTTTACCTTCTTTGCAATGCTTAGCACGTTGCTAGAAGCCACGTGGTTATCCAGACCCCACGCGGCGGAGAGTCACATGGCGAAGCAAGCCCAGATGCCCCCCCACCCAATGTACGACCCATGTAGAGTGTGGAGGACATCCTATACGCAGTCGTAAGTTCCAGCAGTTTCCCCCGTGGAGAGAGAGGGGGGGGTAAAAGAACTGTTTATCACCGACAGTTCGGCGCCTCAGCTGTCTCCTCGGAATTTCCAAAAGTGAGGGTTATTTCCCATCTCTCGCATGAGGAGACTCTCCATATTTGAACCCCTTAGCCGCCTTGGAACAGTAGTAAGAACAAGGCTCGCTCGCAAGAAGACATCCCTCGTCCCAAGTCGGTGTTTTTGTGCGTACCCAACCGAAAGTTGGACACTCTATCCCCAGTAAGGCATCCACGGTCAAACGGAAGCCTCTGCCCCCGCCGTCTTCTGAAGCAGCTGCGCCGGATTACTCCTTCGAGCCCTCGAAGCATCCAGCACGGTTGAAGTTACCCTGAGGTAGCCATACCTCTCCCGAGAATCACCAAGGATTCCAGCTCCTCCCTCGAGCCCCAGCTAGGATTAGAACTTACGCCTTCACAGCCCCGGAAGTAAGGTGCAGACCATACACTTCCTTCCCACCCTTCTCCTGACGAAGATCCCTCCTTTAAAGACGCCGATAAAGTTGTCTCGCCAAGCCCCTACTTTCCCTCAAGGCAATGTCGTAGCTAACTAATCTATTCATCAAACCCTCGGAAGAAAGGATAATTAAATTAGCTAAGTGATATGAAAACATTTGTTTACGTGAATTACTTACTGAGCAGAATTCATAGAACTTATATTGTACTCATTTAAATCATTTTCGCTTTCATGCCACTCAGAAAGCCTTTGTGTGGGTGTATTTGTATTTTTATAGATCTTATATTCTTTGTTCTAGGCGGCAGAAGCGAATATTCGCTCATTTCCACTTTACTAGTTAACAACAACTTTCTCTCCATATCTTCAGGTACACTACTATGTTTTTTTCTAATTTATTTTGAAAAAATCTCATGAAACCCACTATCTAATCCAGAATATAAATTATTTCGAAAGAACTACACTAATAGTTCTCACAGAACAGTCTACGCCAGGGGTCACCAACCCATGGCTAGCGGGCCACATGAAACCCATGAGGCTATTACGTGTGGCCCGAGGCCACATATCAAAATTAATAATGCGTGCGGCCCGCCAGATCATTTCCTGGGTCATTGGCGCCGCCCTCCGTTATTCTAAACGTGTGTTGAAATATCTTTTTTCTCAAGAGCGGGTTTGGGAATAGGTTAAGTTATGGTTAGGTTAATTGGTTAGGTCAGGTTAGGAGGTTAGGTCAAGTATATTTTTGTATACTTTGATAAACTTTGTGCTGCGAAATGTCACCAAGTGTCTCTGCGGGTTGGGGACCCTTGGTCTACGCTACCTGCTCAAAAGAATTACTTATAGCTCACTACCAGGGTGGTTCAACGCCTATAATTAAAATTAATGGTTACTCAGTTTTAGCTTCTCTGCAGGATAAGGTGGAAAATGAAATTAGTCTGGTCGGTGATTCGAATGTGCGGAACCAACTTGATGAGTTTGTGGCAGGGGTTCGGCTAAGAGAAGGCGTTACTGCCATCTAGGTGGTGAATTTGAAGATATAAGTAATCCTTTTCTTTGCAGAGAAGCTACTGAAAATCCTACTTTTATTTTGTACGTTTTTTTATTGTCAAATCAGTGTTGAAGACAGAATGAATTTGTTGACGGATCGAAACTCCTGTGTGCGAGATTTAGTTGCATTGCAAAGATTATTATACTTTTAGTGTTAAAGTTTATCACATTTTGAAGAACACGGTTCTCCAATTTCTTAATACGGGAATGTCAACATAGAGTCAATGATATTTCTCACTGGAGCGAGCTCATCCTGCGTAGTCTGACCTCTCGTTCGGTGATTCTCAGGGCATCTTCAATTCTGGTAAGCCATACATTTCTCAGTATTCGTTCGATTAATGTTCTTAGGTCAGTAATGCTGAATGAACCGCGTCCTTGAAAAGGGAGTAAACTTCAACACTGAAAGTACCCAGACTCCTTAGTTCCTAACTGCTCTTGAAGCGACTTCAGCACGTCGAGGCTGACGAAGGCACCGAGAACGACACTAGAGAGATGGTTACGGGTTCACTTTAGAGACATTTTCCTGATTCTGATTTTTTTGTGTGAGTAAATTGCTCTACAATTCTCAGGAGACATGGAAAGATTGCCATCGTTCCTGCCGACAAAGGCAGAATCATTATATTGATGGACAAAGAAGATTACTTCAGGAAAACACGCTCCCTGTTTAAGGACGAAGAGACTTAACAACTCATTCATTCTCACCTCCCATCAGGAAAGGAAGGACAGCTAACGAAACACCACCACGAGCTCCGCCGTATCCAACTACCTATGGGCAAACAATACCATTAGATCAAATTACAGGCATCCACAATGCTACGTTTGCATGGACTCCCAAAGATCCATAAAGATAACGCCTCTTTGAAACCTATCGCCTCCTTTAGGAGAGCACTCACGTATAGCCTGTCCAAGAGGCAAATACAAGAATTCAGACACCTGAACTTGACGTCCAACCACAGGTTGAAAAACGCGACGGGTTTCAGAGAGAGGATAAAGGAGCTGACACTGCAGGATGAGCAAGTCTTGTCTTTTGACGTAACCTTCTATTCGCATACATTCCACTGGACCTTACAAGAGAAACTCTCTCACTTGCCAAGGAAGACGACCACAACTTCCATCCCGGCAAAATGCTCACTAAAGATGAGTACTTACGCCTTCCTGCAATACAGTAAGATTAACCACCAGGAGAAGGCTACATCGATGGAATCCCCGAATCACTGTCTTCATCGCGCAACTTGGCATGCAGATGTTTGAGAGACTTGCACACACCGGTATCTTTAGTCCAGCTATGTGTCTGAGGTACGTTAACGATACATTTGGATCCTTCTGAAGGGAGCGATATTAGACCTTGGTAATGCTATAGATTTAATACTCTAATTTTTTTAATGCATTCAATTTATTATACAGGCCTATTTGAATATTCTGTTGTTATTTATTATGCGCGCAAAGTACTAGTTTTCGAGTTATTAGCATTTAAAAATAGTATTTTCCAATACGTAACGCAATCTATTATTTGCCGCTGCTATAACGTTATAAGCCCCGGGCAAATAGTTTCATTGCACCGATTCAAGAAATGCATATTACCAACGATGATGCAAATTTAACTACGATATAGAAGATAAGGGCTTGTAGGTTATTTAAACACAATAGTTTTAAGTGTTTTTAAAAAGTGATTCCGGCCAGTTACATTTCCTTCTCTTTTTTTTTGTCTTCGAAACCTCAATTTTAAGTGGCATTTCCATATCCTTCTCGTTAAATCTAATTCAGCCTAATCATCGCACCATTCACAAGCATGTTCTTTCCGGATTAGGCCATGCACTTGACAAAAATCAATTATAGCTTCGAAACGACCATAATATTTTCGGGAGAATGCAAGAACAGTTCATTCATAACCATCACATAGAGCAAACATTTTAGACTAAAGGCTATGCCTAAGCATGTCAAAAAAATAAGCTTCTTGTTTTATTCCTTTCCGACGGTAAAATAGAACATACAAGAATAAAACCTTAATGAAAAACTACCCCTTTCAAATTAACCTAACTCCCCCAAACTAAAAAGAACTAAACTGCCTATATAAACTCCCACCTAACTCATTCTTATGGTGGTTCAAAACAAGCTATCAATGACAAGATGGCTGCCAATCTAATTTTCGTCATAACATAATAGTTAGAAATTTGCGCGCCTTCGTTTTAGTTGGAGCTTTTAATCTGTACAATTACCTCAATTTACAAAAAAAACAAAACTAAACGTACTTAAATAACCTAATACCGCTAAACTTCTATATCGTGGTTAAATTTGGGTAATCTTTAAGAAGAGACGCTCGGTTGTTTTTCACTTTTTTTGACCCCATAATGAATGTAAAATTTCGTTCAGCGCGCGTGAATACGTTGTTACTTCACTTGGAATTTAACGCATTTAATTTTAAGTAACTTAAATATTCAAGAAAGCACAAATAAAAAAGAAAGCAAAAAATGTAACGAAATAAAATAGCGAATAAAACATGATTAACCAAATAGTAATGAGAAAAAATGTGTTAAAACCAAAGAAAAGGACTAGTTTTAGTAACAAAGGGAAAAAATACACGTAGAAACTAAGAAAACGTAGAAAAAGTAGTAAGAAATCTTCTAACAAATAGTAATTAACTCACAAAAATAGAAATGAACTAAATACCAACTATAAACAATTAAAGCAAATATTTGCTTTGTCATTTTTTCCATCCTTTCATTTTTGTTTAATTAATTTTTTGGTTGAGGTCTTTGCCCCCCCCCCTCAATTTAATTTGTGTTAGGGTTGGGAGAGCTTCGCCCACACACGCCCAATTGATCAGTTGAGGAAAAAAGTCAGACAGCAACTAAACATCTATTCTGAAGTATTACCTAAATTCGCATCATCATTTTATATTTATTTCTTGAATTGGTGCAATGAAACATTTTCTCACGAGTGTTATGACGTCATAGCAGTGGCAAATAATAATTTATGTATTGGAAAATAAATTTTTTAAGTGTTAATAACTTCCCTATTGGATGTTTGTTTGGAAAGAGGGGCAGATGCTGATAGTGATCATCATTTAATTGTATATCAACTCAGAATGAAATTAAACAAGGTCTGCTGATCAAAATGTCGGTGCCCTCACTTATTCTGATTTATGACCTTACGACCTTCAAAACTTTCAATAATTCCCGGAGTAGCCTTGGGGGGGGACCGTGGCAATTCTACATTCGAAAGAGAATGTAATACTACATAAGGGTTTCAAATTTCGTTAGAATCGGCCGAATAGTTATGATGTTATTGTCAAAACAAAATAATTCCCAGACTAAACTTAGGAGGACTTTTGCAATTACATTATTTGAAAGGGAATGTAAACAATATAAGATTTTCAAATTTCGTTAGAATCAGCCGAATAGTTATGATGTTATTGCCCCCCCCCCCCAAAAAAAAAAAAAAAAAAAATCCTGGGTTGCTTTTTAATGGAATTTGAATATGTGGATGGTATTTTTAATATCACTTTATAAATTCAATCCTTTCCATTTTGAGCATAAGATATTTGTTCTTCATTTTCTTCAGGAGAGAAAATGATTTCACTTGATGGCATTGAAACATTAGCCTACTTATAATAAGCAACTCTTCTTCCTTCACCTTCTTGTCGCTTTTACTTATTGACTTGTCTATTTTACTCAAGTTAATCTCAAAAGCAAACCTGATGTGGTCGAAAAAAGTAATTATTTCTCTCTGATCTTTCCATAGCATTTTTGCAACCAGGGCAGCCAAATTCAGAGCAAAAAACAATTTTACACTTGCGCCTGAGGATATCAACAGGTTGTCTACTTTTGTAAAGAAAGTGTTTTAGGCTTGTAGCTCCTTTCTCCTAAGGGATGTGTTTTGGCCTGCTCTCAGTTATTTGGGATCTGTTTAAAATTGTGACTTTTGACTTTACAACGGGGCTAGCAAAGAGCTGTTCCCTCGTTTCCACCTTTCAGGCACTTTAGGGTAAATATCCTTTGCAAGATTGGCTGCTGGGTAATTTCTCACATCCACATTTCAAAACGTCAACCCGAGTTTGGAAATGAGATGGCAACAACTCTGTTATTTTCAATTTGGTGTTCAAATATGTGAATGTCGCCAGTCTTGGCCTAATTTTAAAAGCAATTGTAATTCAAATCCCATTGGTAGGATGGTAGTACTGAAGGCCACGTAATCTTCAGCACAGTGATGAATATGTTTCAAACGGTGAAATAAGAAACAAAAAGTGAAATAGATCTAATTATTAATATAATAATAGTCATTTAATTCTACAAGATGACAAAATAAGTCAAAACTTTTAAGTATCTAACCAAGTAGAACTAAAATTATACTAAAATAAAAAAAAACTTTAGAATTTATACATAAGTAGGGCTGCAATTTTTGAGCACCCCTCATTTATGTAATTAGAACGTTGAAAAGATTGACACACACTAATAGCGCAGTATTCTATAGTATAGCATTATATACCATAGCAGATTAGAACATAGTATATTATAGAATATTATTGCATATCATAGCATAGCATAGCACAACATTGCATAATATAACACAGCATAGTATAACATAACATAGTATAATATAGCATAGTATATTATAGCATAGTATAGCAAAGCATAGCATAGTATAGCCTAGCATAAAATATCATAGTATAGCCACATAAGTTTAGCATATTATAGTAGAAATAACTAGCCTAGCATAGCGTAGTATTGTCTAGCATAGGACTTTGGCAATTATATAATTCGAAAGAGAATGTAAAACAATATAAGGTTTTCAAATTTGTTAGAATCGGCCGAATAGTTATGATGGTATTACAAAAAAAAAAACGGGGACCGACCGACATAGTGAGATGAAGTCACCCGCGACTAGACTCGCACGCGACTAAAAAGATAAATGACAATAATGTTGTAAGCAACAAGTTTGATATTGAAAACTTAAGTATGGATACAAACGCAAAGACTGAGTTCAAAATGGAGTGTAGAAATCGGTTTTTAGTTCTGTAAATTTTAGATGAAGACGAACAGAGGGATGTAAATATTAAGTGGAAAGAAGTAAGAAGTGCTTTTGAAGAAGCTGCAAAAAATACTATCGTTGTCAGAAAGAGGACGAGAAGTAAGAAGTGGATGACGGGTGAATGTTGGGATATGATAAAAAAGAAAACAGAAGCAAAATTAAAATGTGAAAGTATGGGTAGTGATAATTCAGATTTTGCAGTGGCGAGGGCAGAGTACAGAAGCCTAAATTCGGAAGTTAAAAGATTGTCAAGGCGTGTTAAAAGAATTTTTTTTGATGTCTTAGCTGAAACAACTGAAATACAGATGAATAAGCATGATGAAAAAAGTACGAAACTTGCTTATAGGAACATCAAGGAACTTGCTGGAAAGAAGAAAAATAATAAAGAGATTCCGATTAAAAGTAATGAAGGTGAAGTACTTACGAAAAACTCTGATATAAAGGACAGATGGAAAGAGCAGTTTAAATCTGTGTTAAATAGACTAATCCTACCTGATGAAGATCAAATTTTACCAGCAAAACATGAATTCAATATAGGTGCCTGAGAAATACGATTGGATGAAGTCGAGAAGGAGATAAAAGATTTGAAGAATAATAAAGCTCCTGGAATTGACGAGATACCTCCAGAGATGTTTAAAGTTGAGGATATTGAGATGCCGAAGGTTTTAGTGAAGTTCTTCAATGAAGTGTGGAATAGTGGTTAGGCGCCAGAAGAGTGGAAAAAAGTGGTGATTATAAAAAATCCCAAAAAGGGAGATCTGAGTGATTGTGAAAATTGGAGAGCTATTACATTGTCGCCTATTATTTAAAAAAAATTAGTAAGATTCTTTTGAATATAATGGAGTCAAAGGTTCATAAGATCTTGAGAGATGAGCAGGCAGGGTTTAAGAAACATCGTGGATGCAATGAACAACTCTTTATTGTAAGACACCTGATGCAACAAGCTAACGAAAATAAAATGCCACTGTCTCTGTGTTTTGTGGATTTTCATAAAGCTTTTGACAGCGTAAAACGTTCCGCTTTACTTAGAATAATGAGACACCTTGGAATTACCCCAGAAGTTTTCTGACATATTCAAAAGTGTGCATGAAGATACCTTCTGCCAAGTATTGGTAGATGGGAGTTTGAGTGAAAGTTTTGAAGTTATATCGAGAGTAATTCAAGGCTGAATTCTTTCTCCATTCCTGTTTATTTTGATCATTGACTTTGTAATGAAGAAGGTTATAAGTGAAACTGACACTGGAATATTTTAGAAGGGAGGTATGAAGTTGGCCGATTTGGATTACGCAGATGATATTGTTTTAATTGCAGAGAGCTGCGCAGATATGCAAAGAGTAATAGATTATTTAGATAGAGAAAGAAAAAAGATAGGATTAACGATAAATTGTGCGAAAACGGAAATAATAAACATGGATATGGAAAACCTGACAGTGTACAAAATAAATGATCAGGATGTTAATGAAGTAGAAAATTCTAAGTACTTGGGTACGATTGTATCAAGCGATGGTTTTTTAAAACATGAGTTTGGGGAAACAATTAGGAAAGCTAACCAAGTAGTGGGCCACTGGAAATCTATGTGGAATAATAATAATTTTTCAATACACACTAAGATAAAAATTTATAAAAGTATGGTGAGACCAATTCTTATATATGGACATGAATCGGGGTATAGTACGGCAATCACAGATGCAGAATCTTTGGCTTTTGAAAATAAAACGTTGAGAAGAATATGAGGTATACGATGGCAGGATAGAGTGATAAATGAGAGAGTTAGAGAGATTACGAAAGTACAACCGGTAGACGAGTATGTGTGATTGTCGCGATGGAAATGGATGGGGCATATTTACAGACGAGAGGGACGATATGTGCAATATGTACCAAAGTGGGAGGCAACTGGAAGAAGGGGAAGAGGTAAACCGAAGGAAACATGGATAAGGACGATGAAGAGAGAGGCAGGAGATAGTTGAGATGACGAATTAGAAGAGATGGCTCAGGATAAGTACTGGTGGAGAGGGTTTATTACGGCCCTTTGCATCCCGTGGATGCTATAGGAGATTGATTGATTGAATGAACTCGAAAACTAGTGCTTTCCGCACCCTCCAAATAGCTAAAGACTATTCAGATTGGAAATTAGAATTTATTTAATGCATTTAATAATAAAATAAGTTAGAGTTGTTAATCTGTAGAATTACCTAGACCTTCGCCGTCACATCAACGGTATCTTTGCTGAGATACAATTTACGACGGAGATGGGACAAAGCGCCAAACCACCCTTCTTAAGGATTTGAATTCTACAGCGTTTACCTTGCCATACACAAGAGAAACACAGTCGCCACATTGTTTAGCAGGGCCGGAATGCATTGAAACAGCACCGCCGCCTCAAGCTTAATGCAGGACAAGCGTTAGAAGCCTTCTTTGCAAGCCAAAATCAACAACCGCACAATAATATGTTCTAGAAGTGCATTTAATCGTCGTCGTTAAAAAGGGTTTCAAAATAAGCTAATAAAGAACTGCCAGCCGACGAGAAGAAATTAGACCCGCTGACACTAAAGCGATTTGATAGACAAAGAAGGGTAGGTTGACAAAGAAGGGTAGGCAGACGAAAGAGAGAAAGGGAAAATCCACATGCCGAAAACATAATTCTTACCCTGGCTAATGGCTGCCGTGCTTGCTTTTCGGCAAGCTGAAGAAAGAGAAATCCACTCATGCTGGTTTTCTCTCAATTTTTCTAATCTCATGTTTGGGTAGGTTGATGGAATACATAGTACATGTTAGATTAGTTTATTTCCTTGACAGGGGAGGTCATTTGTTTTCTGCACAGTGCGGCTTCCCTAAGTTCGACTCCGCGTCGGATGTTCTGCTGCTGCTCCAGAATTTTATCGCGAAGGCAGCATTTCGCCACGGTGCTTTTTAATTTGGAGAAGGCCTATGATGCCGTGTGGCGTTATGGTATCATGGAGCCCCCAAATTCTATGGGGATGAGTGGATTAATTGGCATTTTTCTGTTTGAGTTCTTGCGAGATCGTTGATTCTGCGTATGGGAGGGGGAGGAGAAGCTCTCTCGAAGACAGTAAGGCAAGAGGAGGTTGTTCCGCAGGGGTGTATCTTCAACGTTACACTCTTTGCCGTCAACATCAGCGTTATCACCTTGGTGTTGCACGCGGATGTTATCATATACTCTACGTAGACGACTTTTCGATTTCTTTGGTGCCATTCAGATGCCACCTCTAGAGTTTCGGCGCCAACAGGCTTTGAATGGCTTCTCTCGTTACGACGAAACGTACACTTTCGTCTTTCTTTGACCAAGACCAAGGTGGTTCACTTTTGCCACTTTCACGGGCCTCACTCAAGCCCGGTCATACTCCTAAATAGGGTTCTCCTGGATGTGGTGAGCTCGCAACGATTCCTTGGTTTTGTATGCAGCATTTCAGTCTCTTGTGCTTGAGCCATGAACGTTCTACACCCTCTGGCTTTCAGAATCACCTCACATTGTACCTCTGCTTTGTTTGTTCAACGACCCATTCCAAACGACCCCAAAGAAGACTTCTTGTCGATGCACTGGAGATTCTGCTCGCTTTACGTCGTATATAGAGTATCGTGATCTTGTGCTCGCGGTTTCAGCTTCTCCCCGTCTCCAACGGCTCTCATTCCGTTCGCTCCCACCTTGAACTGATCTTATGCTGCCCCGAGACTTTACTCAAGCCATAAACCCATTAGGTTTAGGACAAATAATCTCTTTCGAGAGCGCGAAGTAACTATCAGACTAAGACGCCATTTTGGGAGATGCCATATTTGCATGTTTGTAGCAATGCATCTTCTCCCAATGCTTTCACAGCGCCGAGAGTATTGCGTCCATATTTACTGTAGCATGTGCCTTTACACACTGGATCAGTGGTGGTATACATAGATAGCTTTAGGTCAGAGATGGAAGTTGGCTTCCATGATACTTCTGCCTTGTTTGATGCCGTTAGGGGTATTCAAGCCAAGACCGAACTAGTTGCAATATATCCCTCGGTAGGCAAGATTACTTGCCTTGCCCGATTTGGAACCATTTCGTAGTTCATATCGACTCAGAGCGAGTTAAGTTTCTTGGAGGCATTATAATCTCCACAAAACTTTCAACACTTTTACTTTCAAATATTAAAAAAATCAAATTCACCCCTTTCTACAACTATCTACCGACTAGCGAGAAAATTGGCGACTCAATTCCTCTCAAAGTATCTCTGGAGAAGGCATTTAACCTTTTCCAAAACAATCAATTTGAATATTGAGTACTCTAAATGCTTTTCAAAATTCAGTAAAGACTACTCCTTTACATTGGGGGAGATCGATTCTAACAAATGAAATCACTGAAGATAAAAGATGACAGAAAAAAAATATATGAAATGGATTCGAATAAAATTAAACCAACAACCTCCTTGAGTCAACCACCAGGTCTTTGCATTTTTTTTGATTCGCCATCATTACAAACCTTCGACCAACAACGGTATAAATAGTCACTTGAAGTGACTCAGGACCTCTGCCAAGTCGGGACTTGGGGCTTGATAGGAAGGGACATACATGACTAGTCATTAATTAATTGTGAGGTCATGAGTGTATTCTAATGGCTTTCTAGACATTTATGGTTTGTTGGAAACGATCACGCGGAGGACGGTGCCAGGCTGTTTGTACAGACTAAGTAACCCGAACGGCTTTTCGATTTTCCCTACACTGATTGTAGGGAACAGGTCAGTCATTAGGGCTCCATCCCAAAGAAGATAGTAAACGGCGTGCAGGAATTTAAAGTTGCGGTACATTGCGCCCCGACTCAACTCTATGGAGTTACAGTGGTATATTTCCCCTCTAGCAGATTACTGTAAAGTACAAACTGAAAAAGACATGCATGAAATGGAAGGGAAGGGCATTAATATGTGCAAGAAAAATATCTACGGCCTGTGAAATTTCCCCTTTCTGTCTTCGTGGGCTTACCTTTGCTTCGTATATCTACCCTTATTTCCTCTATCTGCCATTTTTGTCTGTTTACCAGATTGCTCTATTTTCAACACCTAGAATTATCTCGAATTCTCCCTTAGCTCTCACCTCTTACCTTTCCAGTTGACTTTTATATCTATTAAGTATTTTTTAATATTATGTGTGTTAACGGTAAGTCAAATTTAAGCTTGTATTCCGTGGGGGCAAGGTGAGTTTACATTCGTTGTTTTATCGTGGTGTATCCATTTATCGTCAAATATTTTTATGTTGGAGGAAACTTTGGTTCTCTTGTACTAGCTTACAAATCTTTCAAATTACTATCAAGCTGTAATGCGCAGACTCTGCAAATTCATTATTTTTATCGAATTATTATCAAACTCCTTATCTTCTCCTAGTTTCTTCAAGCTTTCAATCAAAAGAATTTGCGACCTGCAACAACCCTCTTTTTCAAACGCGGGGACTTGAACCCTGGTTCAAGTTGCGTTTACAAAACTTTAAACACTTTTATTTTCAAATATTCAAAGAATCAAATTCACCACTGTTTACAACTATCTATCGACTAACGAGAAAATTGGGGACTCAACTATTCTCGAAGTATCTCTGGCATTTAACCTTTTCCAAAACAATCAATTTGAATATTGAGTACTCTAAATGCTTTTCAAAATTCAGTAAAGACTACTCCTTTACATTGGGGGAGATCGATTCTAACAAATGAAATCACTGAAAATAAAAGATGAAATAGGAAATAAAATATAAATGGCTTCGAATAAAATTAGACCAGCAACCTCCTCGAGTCAACCACCAGGTCTTTGCATTTTTTTAATACGCCTTCATACCAACCCTCGACCAACAACGGTATAAATAGTCACTCGAAGTGACTCAGGACCTCTGTCAAGTCGGGACATGACTGGTCATTAATTATATATTAAGTTTCCTGTTAGGGTCTCAAGGGTTTCCCGCTCCCCTTTGGCCTAATTAATCTCGAGGCTCGTGACTCCTCAGAAGCTTCGACGTCGTCCCACTCTTATAGTTTGGTCTCATTGCGTACCAAGACCCCTCCCCCTCCCCCTCTTTGGGGAAGTTCAGTTGACATCGGAAGGATTGTGCGCCTTTCGGCCCCAAAACCACAGTTTGCCTTGTGAGGAAGATCTTCCACTCGCTTTCACTTTATCTTCACCACTTTCTTTACAGGTCTTACAAACTGCGTGATACTTCCTTGTTACATAACTACGTGATACGTCCTTTTTACAAGACTACGTGACACATCCTTACTACAGAAGTGCTTGATACGTCCTTGTTACAAAACTGCGTGATACGCCCTTGTTACAAAACTGTGTGATACGCCCTTTATACTGAACTGCGTGATACTTCCTTGTTACAAAACTGCGTGATACGTCCTTGTTACAAAATTGCATGATATGCCCTTATTACAAAACTGCGTGATACATCTTTGTTACAAAACTGAGCGATACGTTTTTGTTAGTCTCGCACTTTAAATTTGAAGCCCCCCAAATAGTTCTTTGCGAGTCAAAAGAAAACGATAACTTTCAACAGGTGAGATACCCATAGGATTAGAAAGAAGGAAGACTTAAATTTAATATAATTTCTTATTTATACCAATCATCTCGCGTAAAATAGGACGTCATAACCGATCGTTGAACACTGCTTGCAATTCACCTCAACTAATGTTGCAGCATAAGTAAACATGGATAACCATGCTCCAACTAGCATCTGAGCATCTGGAGGATTCGTGCCCTACATGCCTCAATGTCTGCGGCAATATATCTTCCCCACATTCTCACTCGATCCATCTTCACCCCTTTAAAATATCTCCCTTCAGACTTTCTGCGAAGGATTCCATCGTTGGTTTTCGTTTTAATAAAGAAATCCTCCTATGTTTTTTTTTCTGAGGGACAGGGTTACGCTCTTCTTGCCCCCAACGTCCTCAAATAGTCTTCTCCACACTTTTTAAACATTTCCTAACTTTACCAGTTTCGTTTTTGCCACTGCCAACCTTGGTTATCATCTTCATTAATAATGGGTAGGCATGCTGAAGAATAAGCTCCTCCCTGTTTAAGGGCGGTGTTCGATCCCTTATTTAAGGGGTTAACAGAGAACCCCATCCCTTAGGGAGAGACCCCAAGGGCCATACTTACCCTTGATGTGGGTAATGCTGCGGATCGTGTTGGCCCAGGGGGCCCAGGGGGCAAAGGGGGCCTCCCTCCGCGACACCTTCTTGTACATCTTCATCATAAACCTGAAAAGAAAATTTCCTCGTTAGGAATACCAACATGGTGTCAGTTTCGGGTCGTAGAAAATGACTCTGCCCTTTTGAATAATAATCCCATGAGTCTATTCAAATTTTTTATGTCAGCTTTAAGTCGTAGAAGACGACTCTAGTCGCATCCATTAGTAGATTCAATTTTCACCATTAGGAATACTACTATGGTGTTAGTTGCGGGTCATAAAACCCTACTCAAAACGCATCGATAAGTATGTTCAATTTCCCCATTAAGAATACTACTATGGTGTTAGCTGCGGGTCGTAGAAGAAACGCGGAAAATGGGCAGATATGCAACAGGGGGAGGAAATTGGCCTGAATGCTGCAAAACTCTCTCTAGGAATTATTATCATTACTATTTATTTATAAGTAAGAAGCGAAAAATAACGAGGGAATAACAGTCAGAAATTTTGTGAGTAGTATGTCAAAAGTGGTGAAGTTAGAGAAAGTGGAAAATGCGTGGTTATATGGCTCAATTAGTAGTGAGAGGAGACTACTTGTAGCGCTCAGGACCAATAGGGTTCAACCTTTCAGACCTCCGCAATGGAAGTAGAACTTTATAAGAACCAACCAGGGCAAGACCGCACTCAAATTGACCATTAGAAATTTCACAAAAATCTTCCATTAATATAAATAAAATGTCAACCAAACAAGAACAAAACAAACAGACAAAAATCAAACAGCAACAACAAAAACGTGCCACGACAAACTTAACTTGAGGACGCCGGCGTTCCCCAAGGACTTGAATACACCAAGGTAAGCTCAGATATCCTGCACGACGCCAACCTCTTCCAAGTACTCTAGGGCACGCAGGAACCCAATCACCAGACACATGGTAACAGACCCCGTCATTCCAGTGCCGAGACAAGTACCGCACGCGAAGCACCCTTCTACTAGGAATTGGCGCAAAAATGGCGCACACATTTAGGTCACAAGCAGTCCTCGAAGAATGGTTTAATGGAGTGTTTTATCCGATAGTGCTGCGTCCTCCAAGGGTGTCCGATAGGGAGATGACAAATAATGACTTGATGCCCCAAAGGTATTGGCGGATAGATCCACGGGGATAGGCACCCATCTTCTTTGAAAGGCAGTACGAAAGTGTCTCGATCCCATCCATGTAGTCAGAATAGGGAAGAACGAAACGTAGGTCAGGTGGGTCAAGTCGTGCAACCTGCAAGGGACCCTCAATATCGTGTCGGTTCCCAGCAACTCATACATGTCCAGGGGCTCATTAGACGAAAATATTTACATCATCCCGACCTTCAGTAGCTATTGAGTCACGGATATTGCGAACCAGGGGATGGGGAGATTCCGATGCTTCAAGAGCATTTAGCGCGCTCTGTGAATCGTTATTGACAAATCAACATTCTCTGAACCGGACAACAGCGTAATCTCTCCAAATGAACGGTATATTGCAACAAGCTCTGCCATCAAGCGGGACGCAATGATCCGAAGAGCCCCATCGGTTTAAACAAGGGGAAATAGTGTAAAAGACAACTCCTCCTTGGTACTTAAAGCCATTCGTATACACCACTACGGCCCTCTCACTTTTGGTCCATAGTTTTGTTATCTGCGTGAGGGTGGACACTTTCAGGGGTCAGACAGACCTCAGCTATATATGTGACCTAGTGTACTTACATTTTGAGTTCTGAGGCTTTTGTGTTTACAGAAATAGATGATAGGTAGGTTTCCGCTATATGTCGTGAAAAAGGGATTGCTACGAGGAGCGGTCAATAAGTTTTGCAATTCGGATATAAGGAAACGAGATATGAGGGAACAGTGTTTTATTATTTTTCAATATAACTACCCTTGACTTCAATGCACTTGCGCCACTTGTCCCTGAGGCTCCGAATTCCCGACAACCAGAAACCTCCAGACTGCTGTTCAATCCACTCCTGGACAGCGAGCTGGACATCTTCATCGTCACCAAACTGGCGTCCACGCAGTGCAGCCTTGAGCTGGCGGAATAAAAAGTAGTCGCTAGGCGCCAGATCTGGACTGTAGGGTGGATGGTTGAGCTCCTCGAATCCGCACTCGCGCAGGGCAGCTTGTGCAACTCTGGCCTTGTGGACAGGGGCATTGTTGTGGAGGAGCAGGACACCGCGTGTCAACTTGCCGCGCCGCTTCTGACGGATGCACTTCTTCAACCCAGTCAGTTCCTCGGTGTAATATTGGCTAGTGATGGTCCTTCCACGAGGCGCATAGTCCACCATCAACACTCCCTCAGAATCCCAGAAGATGGTGGCCATGATCTTCCCGGCTGAGGGTTGGGTCCGGAACTTGATGGGGGTCGGAGAGCCCCTGTGCTTCCAGGCCATGCTTTCGAGCTTGGTCTCGGGATCCCAGTGATAGACCCACGTTTCATCTCCTGTAACTATGCGTGACTTGAATCCCGCGAGGTCTTGGTTGTACAGGAGCAGCAGCTCCTCCAAACTTTGACGACGTTAAAGTCGATCATGGGGCGTGAGGTTTCGTGAGGTTTCTAGGGACCCAAATTGTCGTGGATGATGTTGATAACACTTCCATGTGATATTCCAAGTTATTGCTCGATTTCTTCACCTTCACCCGTCGATTTTCGAGGATCATCTTCTCCACACGGGCCACATTGTCCTCGTTGGTCACGTCTGACAGGCGTCCTGGACGGGAGTTATCTTCAAGGGACTCACGACCATGGCGGAACTCCCTATTCCAGCGAGCCATGGTTGCCTTGGAAGGGGCGGTGTCGGTGTACACTGCAACCATGCGTTCATGGATCTCTTTTGCATTCTTGCCTTTCTTGCTCAAAAATTTGATCACTGCGCGGTGCTCAACCTTCTCCATTGTTGAAAAATTTGTGACTGACGATCTGCGATCAGCTACTGCTTCTTAAATAGACGAGGCAGGAGCGTGCGGCTGCAGGTCCTGACTTGTCATAACCTGTCCTAACATCCCCACAAACAGCCATCCCCCTTCCTCTGTTTTGCCCTACCGATTCGCAAAACTTATTGACCGCCCCTCGTATTTTGTTATTTTCTCCCGCCCTGCTCTATTTAAGCGCATAGTCATTTGGAACAATTCGATGATCAGTATGCTCTTGTTGTACTTATCTCAAAACAAAATATCTGGGACTTGCATATCTATCATGGTCTTTTATATAGTGGTTATCTGCCCGTATGATTTCACATCCTGAGATTAGGTGGCTCATGCTTTCTGTTGGCGTGTATTCATACTACATATGGAACATGAGTTTTAGTGCAACTTGAAGCCCGGCATTCCTTATCCTCTCAAATTTTGAGCGTTAAGGGAGCATCAAGCCACTCTTATCATAATATATGTTTTTGCTTTGATAACTCCTATCATAATCTTGGCATCTTATTTACCAAAGAAACCAAATATTCTTGTGGAATTTCATTCCAACATTCAAACAAACACTCCAATAGCATCTAATGATTTTGTGGTTGCTTCTCTCTCGCTCGTCTGTCAATATAAGGACAGAAGAGTTCGATAGGATTGTAAATCTGGAGATGGATGGCCAATCCATGACT
This sequence comes from Ceratothoa steindachneri, assembly GCA_963969495.1. Lineage (NCBI taxonomy): Eukaryota > Metazoa > Arthropoda > Malacostraca > Isopoda > Cymothoidae > Ceratothoa > Ceratothoa steindachneri. Next base: position 58,769,236 of record OZ018323.1, on the reverse strand, counting down.
TTAAATGGTTCTTCCTGTTCCAAATGGCATAGCATGTCGCTGAAAAATTGAATGGTAGCCCTCTAGGTGTAATTTGTTTAATAATTCATAAAGAGCTAGTGAATTCACCCCAAAAGAGTCTTCTACTATTGCACTACATTCACCATGCTTCACTACGTTTGGAACAACAACAAAAATAACTTGGATTCATCGGTAAAAAGAAGCCTTTTGCACTCGTACGTAGATCGCCCAGTTTTAATTCTTTTTAGTCCAATTTAACCACTACAGTCTATTCCAATGTCTCAACAGAGGTTTCTTGTTGTCCCTTGATCGAAAGCCCAAGCTTTTCTAAGCTTCTTCCTCACCATTCTGGCGGAGACGTTTGCTCCGTTGGCATTGTTTAATTGCTGAGATATTTCTGGAGCAGTAAGGCTACGTTTTCGTCAAATTCCTCTTTTTCTTGTACTGGTACTGTTATATGGTCTACAATACAAGGTGTTTGCATCTTTCTTTCTGTCTTCAAAAGATTTTTCAAAGGCAGAAATTAAATATGGCGAAAGCCCTGTGGTGGTTGTTACCACCGGCAGAACTTGTACTTGCTCTTTCTTTGTATGTGACATAGATAATGAGCCTTTAAATTGTGAGCGGGTAAGAAGATATGGTATAAAAATTCCGTGGAGGTTCCTAGCTTAATGAGATACTGGGTTTGATAAGTTAACGCTTCGGGTTGAATTGAGTCACTGTGCCTGGTAACTTAACGGTAGAACATCTAACTGGCAATCAGCAGACCATGGTTCGAGTCCCGGCCAGGATTATTCAAACTTTTTACCTTGGCGTTATTTCTGTCTTCTTAGTAAGGATTGCCTTCATTGTGTCATCCTTTGCTCTCTTTGATCCTTGTGTTCTTCCAATGTCCCTGTCTCTTGCCTTCAAAAAACTCCTGTTTCTTGTCTCCTTGCTCATTTCCATCAAATTTCTCTTTCTCTTGTACTATATATATATATATATATATATTAATAACTCTTGTAGTGTATGCATTGACTCTATATGTTAAGGGGAGGATGTCTCCTTTAAACATATAAAACTTAAATTTATCACTCCAGGCAATTCTGACTAGTATGTCCCTCGAACAATTTGGGCTTCTCACTAAACTAATTTCGATTGAGTGTACCATACAGTACCATCTGTGCCGATATTTATGCTCCAAACAGTATAAAGGAAGAATATACACTTTATATCATTTTCTTCTCTTAACAATGATCATATTAAAAGGAACCATTGCAACTATCATCACACCAAAATGTCTTCTCATGTGTAGCAATCGCCTAACCGATCGTAAAGGTAGTCAAAGACACGAGCATAAGTGAATTGAAGAAATCCTCAACAAATCCATAGGTAGCTAACGAGTGCCAAGAGTTTTCCCATGTCTAGAGAATGCGGGCATGCGCACATCCGTGCCCATACCAAGACGAAGTCTCTTGGACAACAACTGGCGAAGGGGTACGCAAGAAAGAGTCCTTAGTGCCAGCTGTGAAGTATCCTGATGTCACTCATGAATGGGGCTGCTCCTTATCCAAGGGTCTTCTCTCACATTTCTCAAGAACACCAAGACGAAGACTTAAGATAAGAGCGTTTTTTCTCATGATGAAGTTTCGTGTTAGTATTGGTTTTACCATCGATTCACACCGTCTCACGCCAATCTCAGCGGAAACCAACAGTTTGAGGTGGGATCCAACCATGGGATGATAAAAGGCAGCCCATGGCAATGTTAACTCGACTTAAATCGGGTTTCCCATCCAATGACGAATCATACTCAGTGTAGATTAAATTCGTTCACGAATGGGAGGCAGTGTTTTCCCTAGGTTAACTTGCAGGGCAGTACAGTCTTGAAGGAGACCAGCGATCAAGAAGAGGCTCGTACGCCACGCATCGAAGCATTGGGTGCATGATTTCGCACCACGAGATCTTAGTTGAGACCTTGTAGGCCTGGGAGGGGCGATAATTTTAAGCAGCGGGCAATATTGAAGCTTATATAAAGCTTTGAGAGCCGCACTTAAAATCAGATGAAAATTTTGAATACATATAAGTTAATTGCAATTACCTTTATTTGCATATACGAGTACTACATAGTCATAGATAGAGCTACCCATTAATAACTAAGGTAATTTTTTTGGCAAGTTGCCATCCCTTTTAAATTGTTTCCAGACTTTATCAGAGTGGAGACCTACAGCTTAACGTGGAATCTGAACCACGATTTACAATTCTACATCATGTGATCCTAACCCAGGGCCCAGGTAACTCCCATCCAAGTAGGTATTAATCACAGTCAACGTAGCTTAACTTCCGCGAGCAAAGGAGAGCGTGCATACAAGTGTAATGAGAATAAATATATATAAAGTATCATATTTTTTTAACATTTTATCTACGAATGAAATCTTTTGAAAATGAATGATTTAAGAATCTTGCACTTACATAAAAAATAATGAGATGAGATTTTGACAAAATGTTCAATAATTTATTTTCAATGTTTTGTCCAAATCTGAAATGAAACGCGGGCCACATGAAAAGCCTTCGCGGGCCGCAATTTGCCCACCTCCGTTGTAGGGGAAAGTCATATGAAAACTAGACAAGTACGGCTGCCATAGCAATAATTACACACTTTCCTGTACCGTACAGGCTTAGAGGACGTGTCTCATCTACGGAAAGCGAGTGATTATCCAATAGATCAATTCAACAGCCTTAAAAATTGGAATAGTTATTTTTACTACTGTTGACTACGCACAACTGGCGGTCTCCAAACGAGTGCACACCAGCCGGGTATATTGACTACAATCTCTCGTCATTTAGCAGCGTGCCCCCAAAGCATGAACAATGCAGCTGACCCTTAATAGCTGCCTGTGAGAGAAAACTCTCCAACTCCGGGAAAATGTTTAATAGCACTGTTAGAAGGCCATCCATTGGCTTCTTCATGGTCCTTCAAAACAATGCAACCAAGATGCTTTGAAATGCGCAATTTTTCGGTGTCTCTTTGCCTTTAAAAGCTTCTCTTAGTTTACCTGACAAACCTTTGACAGGTCTTAGTTTCTTTTAAGTAGACATTTGAGTATATATTCTTGCGTATGCTCTTCAGTATACTTAATTGTACTCTATATTATTATTATTTTAATAGAATACTTGCTTTTTGAAATGGGTTCTGTGTATGGTATCGGAGAAATAATTAATCGTTCAAAGCCACCAAGGTGTTACCCCCCATGACGCTCCATACAATCAGGGTTTAGATACCCATTTAAAACATCCACTGGGAGACATAGAGGACAGGTACGCAGGACAGGACAGGTGCGCTTGCCCTGCGTACCATTCACACATACTACTTTTCCTCTCCACGTTTTCTACACATTGTCAAAACCTTTCTAAAGATGTCATCGTTGTTTTCGCTTCTAGATGTTATCTATGTAAATAGTGTTTGGTATTGATTCGCACCGTCTGTTGCGTATCTTAGTGCGATCTGAACAAGGGTTCGCTACTACATAAGGTTATGCCCAAAGTGAATCCGAACCGGGACCCAATTCTGTGGCTAACTATGCTATTGAGGCTTACTTATTATAATGCTATATTAAGTATGGTGTTATATTAAGAATACATACATTAATTTCACCACTTCAAAATAAATAAATAAAATAAATATTTTGTCTGATGGTTTTTGTTTAATAACCTAATCTAATCTTTTAGTAAAAATGTAGATAAAATACCTTAATAAGAAAAATGGCGAATGATAATAGGAAAGTGAAAAATAAATGGCTATCGATAACAGTGGTTAACCACCAAAATGGTTCTCATTCATGAATATGTGTCCCTAACCAATTACATAGCACTAATTTCTATTCTGATATTCAGTAAAGTTCTAAAAATACTTCTGAAATTTGCTTTACTGTTTGTTCAATTGATTCTCTTCACGTTGCAGCATTCGGCAGTAGTCGCCCATCATAGTGTGACAGATTCTGCCTTGAGACCTGCTCTTCATTATAGCAATGTGTTCGATCAAACGTTCATCGTTTGTTACTGATGTATCCGAGGTTAATTGGGAAGAAATCGAAGTAGGAGTGGAAAAAATGAAGTTTCAATGACACCCGTGAACCCAGAGCTCGATAGCTCTGGCACATGGCTGCCATATTTGTCTGCATCGTGGTTTTTTAAGGTAGTTCAGTAAGACATTCACGAATGATTCCCATGCCTCCTTCTCCAGTGGGTTTAATGACTTGGTGAAGTCACCACCATTGACCACCATACGGATCTGGTGACCATTCAAGAACACCGCTTTAAATTTGGCTGCAGATAACACGTCACTGAGTTTCATAGACAGGTACTGAAACCCAGTACCTGTTTGATCTATTGCTTTTAGGATTTTTTTTGTCAAGCACAGCTTGAGGTGCAGTAGAAGCAAGAATCTATATTTTTTTGTCTACTAAGGGGTTAGTAAAGACAGTTTACCCTTCCGGGGGGTTCTTTTGGTCATGCCGGCCAATCTTTTCTAACATAGTGCTGAGCATCAACTCCTCTTTTACAAGTACAGAAAGCTCATGTGCTTTGTAAAGCCACTCTGAAGGCCCAGAAGTAGACTGATTATTTTGAGGTACCCGGATATTTTCCTCTGATGTTTCCCATACTTCATAGTAGAAATCACAATCTTCAGAGTTTCATAGCTTTCAGTCATCTTCGTTGCATGTACTATTGGTTCGGATGAAAACCGATTCACGTTGGGTAGAAGGACTGATTTCAGAGGATTTTTTTTTTCTTGATCCATTCATCCGACTTGTATGGGTGAGACGTGCAGAGTAGTTGCATGAGAGACTGCATCATCACAGTAGCAAAGGTTATTTGCTATTTTGAAAATCGCAGACAGTTGTCTATGCCGATGACGCACTGTAATGCTGCGCACCCTATCTTCCAGAAGGTTACGCTGCTTCACTTTAGACCCCAAGAGCTCTCCTTTTCTGTAGAGAAATCAAGGTCTCTTATGAAATCACGAAGGGCTTCCTGGTTGAATGGTATGGACCCATTGTTTCCCTAGTCGTCCTGATAGTCCTCATCCCTCGGGCTACAACTAGAATCAGAATCACTGCACTGGTCGGATTGCAGAAGTGGGGTACTGCACCTCGTGTCTTGAGAGTTAGTCTTTTTACGTTTGTGAGGCAGAAGTAGGATTCGTTGCTGTGTTGCTCTCGCCACATCAATGGTACAACAAATGGCAAACCTGAACTTCGCTTTCCATGCTTATATTCATTTAGGAACTACATGCTATGTGAGGAGCCCATTTCTTGTCTTGATCGCCTAAAGGACATTTGAAATAGCTTTGTAGTTCATGCAAACACGCTTCGTGATAGGTTTCTTCAAGGTTCCCCGGGTCAAAGCTCCATAAATGTAACAAAAACGGTAAAGATTGTTTACACATTTGGGGCGATCCATCTTTCACCACTGTCAGAGTGATCGAGAATTTATGCAATAACATAAGTGGAAAGATATAATTAATTGCAACAAAAATACGAATTATATTGAAACAATATACAAATTTAATCGATGGAACTAAACAAAATTGTATAAGTCACATCCTGAGAGTTTGATGCACCGATATAATGGTTCTCAAAAGCCCGACGTGATACATCTTTCCCGATGTCATATTCGAATTCAGTAGCTTAGATTACCCTAAAATCTGACCATTTCATTTAAGAACCATAAAACACTTAAATTTTTGTTGACAGTGTAATGGGAATACCCAAATTACACAAATACATACATGGTGTGGATAAGTAAAATAAAATACGTTAATATTGTGCCATTTTTATGGGTAGAAAGACGCCGATAAAAGCGAGCGAACGGCCTTATGAATTGTGACCTGGGCGATAGCGCCGTTAAGAGATAAGCAAAGAGTAATGGTCATTTTCGGAAAAGGGCGACGCTTCAAATGGGACTTCAGGGGTCGCACGCAACTTATCTTCCAGAACCTATAGACTCTCCCAGTGTCAACCTGTGGGAGATAGCCCCTATCCGAAATGGGGAAGTCGTTGTTTAGACAGTTGTTTATTAGATTTTTTTGGAGAGGGGATGGGGGGTCGGAAGGTATTTGAGGACAGATTTATACTTACGCAAAAATGACTCTTAGAAACGAATAATAATGTATTTTTTGCTGAAAAAGTTTTGAAGATAAGAATAAACATATTGTTTTGTAGTTTTATCCAATAAAGTATCCTTCAGCTTCGATAATGGCTTCTATGCGATATCTGAATCGCCTACATACTAGGATCATGTGGTTCTTGTTCATATTGGACATTGCTCTGACCCTGGAGGCTTTTAGGGATTCGTTAGTGTTATGAGGGTGCTCATTAACCTCTTTCGCAACTACGCTACATACATAGTATTCAAATAGATTGAGATCTGGGGACTTAGGAAGCCAACTTTTAGGAGTTATGTGATCATGAAAATTTTCCGCCATCCATTCCAGCGTTGCTTGAGCCTTGTGTGATGGTGTCGAGTCTTGTGGAAACACATAAGGTCTTCCGTTGCGTATATTGTCGATCCATAGCTTAACCATCTTTGACTTCTAACTCCTCGCAAACTTTGTAGACGAAGCATCTAGCGACTTTTAAAAATCGTCCTATTTCTAAATTGCTATGTTCAACCTTTATAGCCACGATAACTGCGTTCCTCTTCAATTCTTGAGATAACATATTATGTCCTCAAATATCTTACGCACCCTATATATATATATATATATATATATATATATATATATATATATATATATATATATATACACTTTATAATAAACTCCTACACTCCTCTGTTGTGTACGTGCTAAAAGACACGCGCATACACACATACACTTTAGGACATTAACGCCCTTTCCAAATGCTCGAATTTCAAAGCATTTTGAAAATGTTTGGGTTGAAATTTTCGCACATTTTTGCCACGACTGCATAAACTGCTGAGTCAGTGAACCGAACGCATTTATTTTCTTGTGGGGTATAGAAGGGAGGGGGGGGGGGAATTGGGACTGGCATTTTGTAAAGTTCCTTTATTTGGCTGTTATCGGCGATGGACGCTCGTATTTAGATAACAAAAGTAAGAAATGTGACTCAAAATGGCTATTGTTTACAGGTTCCTTCCATTTCTTCTTTCAACTCAAAATTCTGGATGTTTTTAGTGAAAGGGGTTCTCTTGGGGAAGGGGGGATATAAGGAGTGTGTGGTATTTTCTTTCCTGCATAGGAAAAGGGGCAGTTTTTTCAAGGGGTGGTTTAAAAAAAATAGGGAAAATGTTAGTTTAAAAAGGCAACTTAGTATTGAGTTCAAGTCCTGAAGGTGGTTAAACTTCGTATTTTTTAACATTTGTGTTTCTTTGTACAAACTATTTATCTCCATTCCATTTAGTCACGTTTTACTTCATCTCTTTATCTCACTATTCCATCATTCTTTCACCAGTGAGTGAAATCGCCTCCTTAGTTGCATTTGCTTTCTCTGGCAATAAAACTCCGTAGTGGAGTACCCTGTGTGGCCTATTACACTTGGTTCCCGAAGGAGCTGCACATCCCCCCGGCCTGAGTGGAAATCAGGGAAGCCCCGTCGTCACTGGGTTGACATGCACTCTCTGATGGGGCCGGGGGAAGATTGCTGGTGCACTTTCTCTTCGCTCCCTCTCAACGCTACTTTATCTTTATTTATTCATTTATTATCAGTAGTAGTAGTAGTATAATGATTATTACGACAATCCCCTCAACATTTTGCCAACCCGCACTTTGTAACAGGAGGAACCGTTCTCACCTGGACAGGGTGCAGGGTGCCTGGGTCGACTGTATACCATCCTGGTATCACCTAGCGCCGAGGTACGATAATGATAGGTTATCACTCACCCTACTCATTAGTGGACCCGTCTATCTCTACTTCTCTTTATTACATACCAGCTTCAAAAATTTCTTTTCTACGCAGAGAGGTTGTGGCCGCTCGACGCACTCTCGATCTATTATGGGTCTTTAGTCAAGAGGCAGTGTATACCCTGAGGTCTCTACCTGGTGCCAGGGCTGAAAGCTCACCGGCTAAGGCAAGTATTTGGCACAGGGTGTGTTGGGTCGTCGATTCTTCTCGCCTTCTTTCAGTACACATATAAGTTGGCTACGTCGAAACCATCAGTTATGGCTAAAGCTCGAGGACGATTTCGCCTGAATGGCGGACCAGGTTGTTAAGACCCATCTTAGCTCGAACTTGTGGGTCGAGGATGTGTAAATGATCACATTCTGGAATTTTCTGATCCTCTCGAGACTTTTCTTTTAACCTCACACGGCATTGGGAGGTCATAGTATCTACCATGGCTACAAGTGAAGGTTTTAGTGGGCAACCGTAGACGCACGGAGATCCTCCTCCAAGCGCAGCCTCGTCCTCCCTAGCTGTCAGAGAGGAGGAGATAAAACAAATCATAACTTCGACCGGTAGAGGGGCTCCCACCTCACCATTTCTATGCAGCAAAGGGGATTCTCCCTTGCGATGTTTAGAGCTGCAAAAGGGATTCTCCTTTGCCATGCAATGGAGGTGCCCCACCTCCCTGTGCTTTCTTCGGAGCCCCTTCAAACTTCTTTCCTTAAAGGGTTCGGGTTTTTTTCCCATTAACTCGTTCTTTGGAGACGTCATTGGGCGACTCCGCAGTCTACCCCCCCCCCCCTCCGCCTTTCCTTATCACAAAAACTGCCAAGAGAGCAGACAGGACGCTCAAAATCGACTGCTCACGGCGGGAGCAGCTCGATAGAGCCAACCCCCTTAGAGGGGCAAGGGAGACCAGTGCTAATCGGGCCGTGTACCTTACGGTCCTGGTTTATAACTTCGGAAATGGTAAGTTGTAACGACTCGGGGTATTCGGTGGTGGTAAATCTGCAGTGTATCCGGAATATATTAAAATGAGGCTCACGTATCCGCTTTGTGTGAGTCACGCTCTTAACTCGAATTCTGGTCTTTCGAAGCTGTTTTGGATAAAGTTGCAGAGCAGTCTTTCTGGATTGTTGGGTAAATCTAGCTGGACGATCTTGTGCTGCATATGCCTTCTATCCACACCTAGTCGTAAGCTTTCTGTACATCTCTTTTAGTAAAACATCTATGCATAGCTTTCCTATTTTGACTGTCGCTTTTTTGTTAGTATAGCTAAAGTCATTGTCGTGTCTCTTCCTTTCCTGAATCCGTATTCGTTTTCCTTAAAGAGCTCCTTGTATTTAAATATTCGATTAGGTTTCTGTTGTTGAGGATTTTTCCCGCTGCTTTCCTTATTAATTTTATGAGAAAAATTGTACTGTAACTAGTTATGTAATTATACGTTTTTAAAGTTTGGGAATGAACATAATTTTGGTCAATTTGAACCTTGAGGAAATTCGCCTGTGTTCAGGATTGCGTTAAAGATATTCTTGAGTACTTCTAATATATTTTCTGGTGCGTTTATCAAATACTTCTTTGTTATACTGATGGGACCGATGCTTTTTGTGTAAAAGAGTGTACGGCGTTTATTAATTCTTCGTGAGATATGTATTTAGCCTTGGTTTTGTTTGACTCTTTTGTGTCGTTATTGAAGCGCTGGTTGTCTTCATCGATGATGAAGAAGACCTCTTTCTGTCTTCGTAATCCTACTTCTACTTCCCTTCCTAAAACTTTACGATTTCCCCTTTCATCGTATAACTTTATTTTACTTCTTGACAGCTGCCCTTTAAGTTTTTGTGTCCAGTTTGCTAAATACTTTGTCCCATCGTTTGGTTTGATGCTCCTCGCTGATGTAGCATTTCCCATTTTAGTATTTTGAGCTTTTGGTGTGTGTGTCTCTCTATTTGGAGCTCTTTGTGCTATCATTGTGCATACCTCTTTTATTTCTCTAGTTTTTCTATTCAAGTTTTGGAGCTATTTGGGTGAATTAGTGTTTTCTCCATTAACGTGGAAATGTTTTACATGTCTACTTTTGTTATTGCTTTTGTTAGTCTGCGAAGCTCGACGCTTATTTATTGTAAGGTCACCCCTTCTAGAGGGTCAGGGATGTACGTCTTAAAGCTCTCTTCTTACCCACTCAAATTTGCTCCGGCGTACGATTTCATTGTTTTCAAGGGAATCTATATCGGATTCTGGTTCGCCCAGACCATTATTTCGATATGGTCGATAAATGGAATTTGAGGTTGTGTCACATGTAGTATGTATGAAATTTGGTTGCTACTTAGGAATACGTCAGATTTTGTGGCATATTTGTTGGTTACATTCTAGGAAATTGTGTTCGATCAGTTGGCAGACGCTTCAGTCTAGAATCATTGCAAGCTTTTGTACAAATCGGTTTCTGCCTGTGTAGTAAGATGAGGGCCATCTAGCGTTAAAATCCAGTGGTGAAAATTTGAAATAGATTATGCAGAGAGATGTAATTCCACCTTAGTGGCTGGTACCTTTCTACTATAATAAGAGCGGCCGGCATCATATTTATTTCGACAGTTCAAACTGTTTTTTATATCTAAGTCCTTTTTTGATGACAATTGTTTTTCCTTCATTTTTTTCTTTTACAATTACGCTATAGTTGCAATATTATCTGGTATTCCATTACATGTTCTGAAATAATCATTGCGTCTGGATAAAGTGTATTAAGTAGTTTTGGATTCTTAACTCTTTTACATGTTATTGTTTGTTTGATTGTTTTAGTTCATTTAATTTTGTATCTTTCTTTGGTTAATTGTTTGGGTCTAGTAGTCCAGTGATAAGTTTTTTCTTTTCTTTTGTCTAGTTTGCCATTTCAGATTTCTTAGAAGGTCTCTAAGTTGAATGACCTGCAATATTATAGATAAATTTGTATTTTTTTCTATGATTAATTCTCCGACATCTTCTTCCCTCTATTTTGAGTAATATAACTACTTACATGTTCCTCTTTGATTTGCTGAATAACATCTTTTTCAGTTATTGTCTTGTGGATAGAGATAGTGCTTCGTTTATGTAGATTTTCAGGCTAAATTATCGGGCTTACCATTTGTAACTATTTTCCGATTGCTCTTCATTTTGGCACTCCTCTACAGATTCGACTCTGCTTGGCTCTCTTGGGGTATTTCCAAATTTTCCCCAGATTCAGTGTCCTATTCGTTAAGGGGTTCCATTTTGTCTCTTTTCAACTTCGGCTTCATGGACTTCCAAATGGTTGGTGTTGGTTTCCTGTTTTCTTGGAGTATTTTTAGAGCGCGTGAAGTTCCTGATAGATTAATATCCAGGATGTGGGGAGACAGTGGGTTTTCGGGAAACTACATTTCCTTGATCCTTTCTCCTCAACATCATATATCAGTTCGCTGAAAAAGTTCCTGTCAATCTTATGAGGGCTACGTGTGCATATAGGATACTAATTCTGTAGATAGTTAGAATTAGAGAGGGAGGAAAATATAGTGTGAAAAAAAGGAAGGAAGTGGTATTATAAACGGTGTCCCTATGAACGGGCCTTCTCCGTTGTTTGTGATTAATTGTCCTTAAATGTACAACTAAGGGATTTTTTTTTATTTTACAGTTTTGTTATTTGTTTTTTGGTGTTGTTTTTAGTGTGCCATACGAGATCTTTTTACGTCCATTTTTCTTTTTCTTTCTATTTTTTTTCTCTTCTTTTACCTTGGTCTGGCTAGTGTATATTGACATGGGTTCCGGTGTTGTGATAATTGGGAGGTAGCTTTTGCATCTACCTCCGTCGGCATATAGGATGTAGGTAAGTATTTCTGGGACTCTTGCATTCATACTTAGTTGGCTGCTTGACTCTTTTATTGCTGCTAATTTATTATAAAGGATCTTTTTGCAAAGCCCATAGGTAGAGTCATGGCTAGTTAATTCGCTTATTTTAGCCCAATATGTTTGTTTATCTGTAATGACTATTGCGCAAGATTTGTCGGCTTTCGTAATACGAGTAGTAGGATTCTTCTTGGGCTCGTACAATAGTCATTTAAGATAACCAAACTGATTGTGATAAAATTGATGAATTAACTAACGATAACTCTATCTACGCATGTGCCTTTGCAAAAATATCCTTTAGAACAAGTTCATAGCAATTTTAATAAAAAGGTTCGTTATATTCGAAAACAAAATCCCGATTTAATTTTTAAATTTAAATCTATGAATGCTTCTCTACCTAATATTCATTGCCTTGTTAAAAACCAATAATCCTTTACGCCCTATTGTTATTTTTGTGGGTTCTGGTTTATATGTTTAATCAAAATGGTTAACGACTTACCTTACACCTTTTGTAGGAAGTACCTCTGATTTCCATAAAGTTAATAGTTCTAACCTAATAGAAAAACTTAATGCCATCCCTTACCCTTCAAACTTTCCCTTGTTAGCTTCGATGTTGTTCCCTTTTTACTAAAATTCCGGTCGATGATCTGTTTCAATTTCTTGAAGATAAATCGTGTAACGTTAACCTGCCTGTGCCCTTTAATTTATTTTTAGAACTTGTTTCCTTAAATATTGTACTTTTTATTCACCCAAAATTTGAGCTAGCTATGGCTAGTTGCTTATCTTTCGTTTTATTTAACTTATTTATGGAATTTTTTGCAACGGTTTACCTCCCTTCTATTGTTGATTTCCTTATTATTTGGTTTCGTTATAAAGATGATTTTGTTTACTTATGGCCCAATTCGGAAAATGTGCATCTCTTTTTTAACAAACTTAACTCGCTTGTATCTTCAGTTAAATTAACTCTTGAATTAGAACCAAACGCTACACTCCCATTTCTAGATTCATTTATACACCGAACTCCTGTTGGTCTGAAATTCTTTCTATCGAAGCCGACAAATGCTTCTTCATATATTAATTTTTACTCCTCTCATCATATTAAAATTAAAAGGTTTGTTTTCAATTTAGTATGTTTTAACATTAACATGTTAAAGTTAAAAGGTCCGTTTTTCTTCGTACAACTGGAGCAAGGGACTAATTCTGACAGCCAATGAATTCCTTGAAACAAAAATTTCTAATTTTTAGACATAGGACACAATCTTTGTTATCTTTTCCATTTCTTTGATAACTATCTTGAGTTAGCTATAGGTCTCCTTACCCTTTCGCTCCTCACCCTCCTTTTAATAATACGAATGCTATCGTAATTCCTTTTAATCCAGGAATGGCTACTCTCCTTATTACTTAGAGAAGTATTAGGCATTTCTATTGTATTTAATTATAAAAATACAATTTGTAAAATTTCCGTGCCGATGCTACTTCGACTAAATTTGACGATTTTTAATATTTTTTTTTTCATAACCCATCTGGCGACTCAATACTTGGGCATAGGTCGCCGTACTCACGACAGCTTAATACTAGGCTACATTAAAATAACAATATGAAAAACAAAAACAACAATAAAAATAAAAGAAGGAATAGAGCAACAAACAGGAAGCACGGTCCGGCGCAAGACCGTGCAACCTACGAAAAATCCCAAACACAAAAAAGTTAAATAAATTGGAGGAGGCCAGCCTCCTCCAAAAAGTCATAACGTCCACAAGTCAGTGTGAACGAACCCATTCCAAGTACAAGGGACAAGCGGTAGTGACCCTGCTCATCCCAGTACCGGGGCAGGTAGCGTGCGCGAAGATTACCCAGAATGGGACATTTAACAAGAATGTGCCGAACAGTCCGGGAGACAACGCAGATCTCATGGTATGGCGCAGGCGAACGAACCATGAGATGGCGGTGCGTCCCGCGAGTGTGTCCAATTCGGAGACGGCAGAAAGCAACCTGAAGCCGTTCGAGCATTGGGGGGTAGGTCTATGGGAACAGTCGCGGCGCAATGGAACGCAAATTTAGGTTTCCTTCAATCGTCTCCCATCTTCCTTGCTAAGCAGCACGGACAGCTACCCATATTCCTGCCATGTAATCGGTGTGAGGAAGAGCGAAACGCTGGTCCGGTCACCCAATCCTCGCGGACACTTTGGCGCCCTCATATAAGCGCTCATTCCACGCAATTCCTACATCTACAGAAACGCAGCAGAAGATAATCTCGATATCCGCCCGGCTCGCCAAAACCGTGATGTCACGGATATCATAAACCAGGGGAGGCAGAGATCCCAATGCTCGGAGATCACTCAGGACGCTTTGCGAGTCGCTATAAATGAACGTCCGGTGTCCGAACAGGGCACGTCGCGTAATCTCCCGTACCGAGCGGTGTGTTGCAATCAGCTCGGCCGTGAAGAGAGACGCAGTGCCTGACAGAGTCCCACTGACTTCAAACAGACTTGGAGCCATCCGTATACACTGGCACGGTTGTAGCGTGACACCATGTGTGCTCAAAAAGACTTGACGCTCTGTTAAAACTGTAAAGGCTGTAAGACGTGACGTGGGCAAGAGCAACGGGGACAACGGAGCTGCTATCAGTAGAGGAACACAACAAGCGTTCTGACCGCGCCCGCACACAGGAATCCAATAACTGTAGCCGAGCAAGGGAATCAGGGCTTTGGCGAGAGAGATGGATGTTGGAGTCACCGCCATAAAGATGGCCTTGAATGAGAAGGATGACCTTCGATACCACTCTTACAACAGGCGCAAGGGACTAATTATGACAGCCAATGCCATGGAGAACCGCTTGATGAAGACAAAGAAGCTCCTAAACGAGCTGAAGTATCCTGTTTAGCCAGGGAGGATCTGGTTGTTCTCAAAAGAAAAAACTCTGCCAGGATCAGTTACACAACATACACAGCAACAAGTAATTTGCCTATAATCTAAGCGACGTTGCACGTATTATGAAGACCAAGTTCGCCCAAACTCTGATGGTCTGTGGGTGTCTTTAGTGAGGGTGACGCAATGCCGCCTTACATCTTTGAGCAGGTTCTTAGTCTCAATTCAGATGGCTATGTGGAGTTGCTGGAGATTGTAACAAACACTTGCTGTAGAGGGTTCTGCTGAAAGGCCATACTTCCGAAGAGATTCAGAAGAGGTTGTCGGAGAATTTCCATCACTTTACCAGCCCCCATTTCTGGCCTCAGGGATTTCCCGATTGTAATCCCATATATGACTGTGTGTAAGCCGCTGTTGAAAAAGACACCAACACCACTGTTTGTAACCTCAAGGCTGAGCTGGTGGCCAAGATCAAGGAGGTGTTCGAAGATCTTCCCAGGGAAACGGTGAGGAACGCATGCGCCAAGCTCTGGAGCCGTCTTGAGGTCTCGGTGGAAGATGAGAGCGGCTACTTTGAGTAAAGTATTATCTCCCAGCGATAATCTTTTATGCAAACCGTCAAAATAAGTCCGAACACCGTATATTGCTCCAAATATTATATTTGGCAATCAAGTAAATGCTTACCAAAACGTATATCTCAATACAAACATAATGTTTGACCTAGTGAAAAGTCATTCATTTTATATACATGTCTCAACTTCACCATAACATCGATTAGAATTCAGCTAAAATATTTTATCATGCTAAAGACACTATTGTGCGCAATGTTATAAAATCGGTTTCATTATTAAATTCTCTAATTTTAACCCCTTCAGTCATAGGATAACAAAATTAGCAATTTTGGAGAAGTAAATATACTTTATTTATTAGAAATGTGTAAAATAAACTAGATTTCCGCCAAAAAATAATATTAACTTTAAGAAGCCGACATATTGAAAGTCCAATACAGTGGACGCAATGACGCAAGTTGAGCATATTTATTTTGTATGATATTCAAGAAGGCAATTTTGTTCTCTTTTTATACAAAGTGGTTTTGTTGCACTTTGAGCATATAATCAAAGATTTTCCTTGCAATTATTGCTTGCACATCGAGAGGCATTCCTTTGGTTCAAAAACATAGGGAAATGAGCGATCATATCGAAGCATATAGTTACCAATGGAGTTGGCGTTGGAGCTACGCATGGCCGTTTTGATTCTGAAGAACTGCTTTCATTCATGCTTTTTCGAGTTTGAAACTTGTTAGTTTTTAGAAGGCCATCTGTAATTTCTTCCCTGAATGATAACAGATCAGCGATTTCTTTATTTGGCATCACAATCTCCAGTGCTTGATTTCTATATTCTAACCAACTCTTACATACGGCCATATCTACGCAGTGAAAAATAATTCTTAGGGTCCATTTCCTAGATCGAATAGATATTTTATACAAGGCGGGCAACTGATCAAATAAATCAACTTCTCCCATTTCTTGTTATATATACCTACAATATCAGACCTTGTAACTTCAACATACTCTTTAGACTTCTTATGCCACCTATATATCTCTGTAACTCTACTAACATCCCCAAACTCTCTTCATCTGAATCATCAACTACCTGAATAGTACGAGCAGTAGAACATGATGGTGTGTGGTCAGGTTCCTCTTCATCTTCCAAATCTAGCTCTGTAGCATTATCCAACATTTGTATACATAATTTAGTCATATTGTATTTGTCTATGTAAGTGTATCCGAGAAAGAAAATAAAGAACACAATCTAGAGTATATATATATATATATATATATATATATATATATATATATATATATATATATATATATATATATATATATATATATGTATATATATATATATATATATATATATATATATATATATATATATATATATATATATATATATATATATATATATATATATATACATACGAGGGGCGGTCAATAAGTTTTGCAATTCGGATATGAGGAAAAGTGTGTTATTATTTTTCAATATAACTACCCTCGACTTCAATGCACTTGCGCCACTTGTCACTGAGGCTTCGAATTCCCGACAACCAGAAATCTCCCGACTGCTGTTCAATCCACTCCTGGACGGTGAGCTGGACATCTTCATCGTCCCCAAACCGGCGTCCACGCAGTGCAGCCTTGAGCTGGCGGAATAAAAAGTAGTCGCTAGGGGATCCCAGTGATGGACCCACGTTTCATCACTTGTCACTATGGGTGACTCGAATCCCGCCGGGTCTTGGTTGTACAGGAGCAGCAGCTCCTCCGACCTTTGACGACGTTGAAGTCGATCATGGGGCGTGAGGTTTCTAGGGACCTTGGCCATGGCCAAATTGTCGTGGATGATGTTGTTAACACTTCCATGTGATATTCCAAGTTCTCGCTCGATTTCTTCGACCTTCACCCGTCGATTTTCGAGGATCATCTTCTCCACACGGGCCACATTGTCCTCGTTCTTCACGTCTGATGGGCGTCCTGGACGGGGGTCATCTTCAAGGACTCACGACCATGGCGGAACTCCCTATTCCAGCGAACAATGGTTGCATAGGAATCAGTGGTGATGGTGTACACTGCAACAATACGTTCATTGATCTCTTTTGCATTCTTGCCTTCCTTGGTCAAAAGTTTGATCCCTGCGCGGTGCTCAACCTTCTCCATTGTTGAAAAATTTGTGACTGACGATCTGCAATCAGCTACTGCTTTTTAAATAGACGAGGCAGGAGCCTGCGGCTGCAGGTAATGAACTTGTCATAACTTGTCCTAACACCCCCACAAACAGCCATCCACCTTCCTCTGTTTTGCCCTACCGATTCGCAAAACTTATTGACCGCCCCTCGTATATATATAAATATATATATATATATATATATATATATATATATATATATATATATATATATATATATATATATATATATATATGTGAATATATATATATATATATATATATATATATATATATATATATATATATATATATATATATATATATATATGAATATATATATATATATATATATATATATATATATATATATATATATATATATATATATATATATATATATATATATATATATATATATATATATATATATATATATATATATATATATATATATATATATATATATATATATATATATATATATATATATATATATATATATATACATATATATATATATATATATATATATATATACATATATATATATATATATATATATATATATATATATATATATATATATATATATATATATATATATATATATATATATATATATATATATATATATATATATATATATATATATATATATATATATATATATATATATATATATATATATATATATATATATATATATATATATATATATATATATATATATATATACAGCTAGCTTTGGCCAAAAGTATTAGGCCACCCCAGTGTTTCTGGGGTCTGTTATCTCAATGTTAATGAAACACGTGTACATGGTGGTTTATGGTACAGTACACAATATACATTAGTTTAATATATGGTTGACCCTCCTTTAACTTGAATTACCCATTTTATACGGTTAGGCATAAAATCAACTAGTTTCCTGCAGGTGCTAGTCGCAATCTCACTCCATTCTTCTCTAAGTTTTTGGTACAAATGCTCTTATTTTTAATTGTTTTGTTTTTGATAGCTTTACCAAGAGTTCCCATAGGTGTTCGATCGGATTTCGATCGGGGCTTTGAGCTGGCTAGTCCATGGAAACAATACCCTGTGTCTCAAACTATTGACGAGTATTCTTTGCTGTATGACATGGAACGTTGTCCTGTTGAAACATAACACTGTTTTTCGACACTCCTGGATGCAATCTAGCAATTGATGTCTCTAAAACATCGATAACATGGAAACATAGGTAGCTTAATTCATCCTTCCCAGACATAAAAACATTTATCTGGGTCCTGTGGCAGACATGCATGCCCACACCAGGATAGAACCACCCACAGAGACTATCCTCCCAACGACTCGCCGCCAGAATATGCAACGCCCCTGCATAGAACCAGAATTCATAAACCGTTTCCTCCTTTTGTTTATACTCAACATCATTTTTTTTATTGCTTTCGCACATATTGTTAAACATATCCATGTATTTTCATATTAGTTGATGGGTCTGTTTCCTTACAATAATGTTCAAAATATTTTTAAACATAAATCTATCCATTTATTTTTCGAGTTAGTTGATTGGTCCGTTTTCTTAATAGTAAAAACAGGTGAACAATAAGTAAATAAGAATAGAGAAATAAGAGGTAAAAAAGCAGCAATAACTAAAAGTGTAATTATATAGTAATAATTAAGAACAATTGTAATATAATAATAATATTAGAAACAAGTAAGTAAATAAGAATAGATAAATAAGCAATGATAACTGAAAGTGTATTAGATAAAAATAATTAAAATTAACATACGTAACAGAAATTAAAGTGCGAAATAGTGAACAAAAATCAACCAAACATTTTCATAACAAACTAATGTAATAAAATGTGAATTTTTTTTGTAAAAAGCTAATCTCCTGTGTAACATGCTCCAGGAGAACCCACTATATGTACCTATGCCTCGTACTAAATCCTTCTCCTTCTCAGCGATAATTTTTACTCTTTCAACACTATAACTATAACATTGTATGAATTATTTTATATTTTATATTAATGTCTTGTACTCTTTCCAATAAATATACCATAATAACACCGTTCTGACGGATCAGAAAGCCAACACTTAAATACGCTGAAGAAGTACACAAGCAAACCGGCAAAGGAGGTAAAGGAAAGGGTATTTTTTTTCCTGCCAAACGTCTCTTGATTTATACTTTACCTTCTCCTGGAGGAAGCACTGAAGGAAGAATAATCTTACTCAGGTACCCAATCAACATTATGTACGCCTAACCCCCCCCCCTTTCCGTTGTGGAGCCGCACTAGCGATTGTGACTGCCTTTCATCCCCTCGTTCCGACTATGCACTTCTGTGAGAAAGACATAATTGGGGGCACTGGGGAAAGCAGGTTTGAAGATTAGCCCACTGTAGAACCCGGTGTCAGAGGCACCTGGACAAGGGGCAGAACTGCTACCTCTAGGGAAAAACCCCGGGGGCCCAGCCAAGACCATAGAGGGAAGTACACCCGTCTCTATGTAAGCCGAATGCAGTTCTGATACCCAAACTCGCGAGGGGTGGCACACCTGGTTAGTGCTTGTTGATTCCACACTAACCGACAAAAAGTCCGCCATACAATCACACCTCGTAAGCCCACCCCCCCTCAGGTTCATCCCCTCATCATCATCATCCCATTAAGGCAGCTCACAATTGCGAAGACGGGGACACCCTGGAGCGGAGGGGGTAGGGGACACACAAAAAAAGGACACTACTGTAAACCCGGCTCAAGATAAAGGGGAAGAAAGAAGCAGTTAGATTGGAAACCCAACAAAGAGGAATACGGAGAGGAAGGCTCAGAGCTCCATGGCCTAAACCATGGAACTCACCAATACAACAAGGATTCCTCTTCGGACGCTGCCAGGCCAAGAGACAGCTGAAAGCTGAAAGAGGAAAGGTTTCTCATTGGTCTTTGGGAAGTTAAACATCTCCCTAATAAGATTAATAGAGGTCGTAACTGGCTACATCGCAATTTGCGAAAAAGGAAGCGACGTCGAGGCTCTAACAAAAGAAGCCTCAATCGATGCCCTAAAAACGATAAACCTCCAACCAAACATCCCAGCCCAAATCCTGACCCACCGAAGCACTATTTGCAGAAGGCTGGATCTATGGATCGGACACCACGGGAAGGAGGAAATTGAAACTGGGCCAAAGTCTCGGAGGTTGTGAAATTCAAAAACCGAAGAGAAAACAACGAATATAACCATGTATTCAAAGTTATATTTACTGAAACTGCAATGGCAAAGAAGGCGAAGGAAGCATGGCTCCAGCTGTTTAACACAAGAATAAGCAGTGACCAAATTGAGAGGGAAGATTTCATCCCAGTACAAATGTGCTTCCGCTGCTTTAAGATGGAAAGCCACACCACCAGAGAGTGCAAAGAAGAGCAGGAGACATGCTCTCGATGCGGCGAGCTGGGTCATAACTGGAGAACGTACAAGAGCCCCCAGGAAAGATGTGCTAATTGCAAGATGGGACACAGGGCCATGGCTATGGTATACCCATTAAAAAAAATTATAAGAAAAAAGGCCAACGAAAAGAGAGAGGCCGAAATGACTAGAAAAAACAACACATACGAGTACGGCAAGGTAGTGAAGGCATTTCAAAACGAATACGAAGCAAAGAAGGTATACCTTAATATTAACAGCGAGATGCTAATCAAGATATTGACCTGCATAATGTATGCGCACGCGCGGAACCTTATGAGGCCAGGAACGTTCGAAGATGAACTAAACGTCATGCTAGCGAACAATGGGTTAAGTTCCATGGTCTTTCTAAAAAACCCAGCATCTGAGGACATCCTTCAAATGAAGTATGCCCCGACGGTATCCCTTACCATGCAAGAAAAAGGGGCACGAAAGACGACAGAAGAGAAGACAGACGCGACACAACCAAAGAAGACAGGACCCACGCATCATAGCCCAGAAAAAAAGAGAAATGAAAAACAAAAAAGGAACCTCAAGGAGACGACCACGGAGATCGAATCCGACAGCTCGGAGGGTGAGAGAGAAATGCCTAAAAAACAACGAAAATCAAAGAAGAACATAAAGAAAATAATAGACGGAAATGATATCAATCTTAATATATACGCCAGTGAAGATTCCCCGTTCCCAAGAAAGATAACATCAAAAAGTCTCCTCGAAGGAATCAGATACGGCAGGTACAAATGGGAGTTTGATGCCGACGTAGACGCAAAAAAGTTGAAAGATGCAGTAATACTTGGTGATATTGAACTCAACGAGGAATACTGCGAAACTCGGACCCCGCAAGACTACAAAAAATACTTTGTGGAACGACAAGAAAGGACAAGAAATAACCACTAACAGACAGGACAACCGACAAACACTAACATGGAAAGGACAAACAAGAGACTAAGTATAATGACACTGAACGTTAACGGATGGACAGGAAAAAACACGGTTTGCAGTAATATCTTTAGGGAGACACACTATGTGGGCACCAAAGAAAAGTCCTTTTCGGAGGTGACCTAAACGCCAACTTGGGAGCAGCAAGGTACAAAAAGACAAACGAAAGAGGCAGGAATCTGCAACTCTTACTGGACCGAGACAGACTAGATATAATTGCACCTGACTTCCCGATATTCGTAAATTCGCGCACAACGTCGAGGCCCGACATAATCTTGACCAGCTGCAACTTCCCACTCAACCATCATAGCACTCCGGGACCGCCCGGCTCGAGTGATCACATACCTATAATTACAACAATTTTCCTTGCGCCTATTTAGATCCCGGTACAGGCAAGGAAGTCCTTTGCCCGAGCCAATTGGGAGAGGTACAGGGAAATGCTGAGAGAATACCAGCCAGCAGATCTGAAGGAGGCAATACTCGAAGAAATAGACGAAGAGCTGGAGCTTTTAACAGCCTCGATCATCAGGGCAGATAGGAAGAGCGTCTCAACAACATCATACAGAACGCTCCCCCAGCCAAGATGGATAAATATAGCAAGGGAAAATAGGGAACTCTATGATCGGTTGAGACGCACAGGAACGTGCAGGGAATTAGTGGCTGGGATGCGCGGCCTCGAAGCTGAGCTAACTCGAATAATCAGCAAAAAACAGACGGGGATATGGGAACATTGAGGAGAAACACAATCCCAATAAATTCTGGAGACATATAAAGAGACTCAGAAGTACAAACATAAGGGAAAAAACACGAATCAATGAGGACGAATCATACATCGAGGAACCAATAGAACTCGAGTACGATTTAGGGAGCACTGGAGAGAAGTCTTCCCAATAAAACCACAAGACAACGAAGACTTCGACTTAGAGTTTGAGTGTGAGATCGTCGACGAGCTGAATGATGTTATTGAGCGGACCTACCCGTACCCGCACGTCTCCGAAGAAAGGGAGATGATGGGTCACGGAAGGGCAATACCAATGCAGGAACTCACTGATGCCATCAAAACCTTCAAACAAAAAGCTTCAGGTTGGTCGGGAATAACAAAAGCGAATATAACTAACGCTCCACCGCAAGTGCATCAGGGAATGCTGAACGTAATGAACGCAGCCATGAACGCAGCCATGAACACCGGCTACTTCCCTGATGCGTTTAAACTTGAAAAGGTTATATTCATCCCGAAGGGGAGCAGACCTCCCGACCAGCTCCTAAACTATAGGTCACTAATAGCGGACAGTTTACAGAACCAGCTAGCCGAGAACGATGCGCTTAACTATCAACAGCACAGATTCCGCAGAGGAAGAGAAACCGACACCACGCTCGCACTTCTCTCAGAAAAGCTAGCAAAATCCAGGGCGGAGGGAAAGTACGTAGACGTAGTCCTCAGAGACGTACAGAAGGCCTTTGACAAGGTTTGGCTGAGGGGTCTGCAATTCAAGATTGTAAACATTCGGCTAAGATCCTCTGCAATTATGTGATGGAAAGAAAAGCGCAGATACAGATTGAGGGCCACAGGGGACCGGAATTTAGCCTCGAGGCTGGTGTGCCGCAAGGTAGCTGCCTCAGTTCTTCACTGTATAGCATCTTCACGATTGGCCTTCCATCACCAATCAAAGATGACGCGATGTACCTTCAATACGCCGATGAAATCACGCAGATTGTACCGAGAACTTGCAAGAACGACCTAGTGCAAGCTGCAGAGATGGCGGAGGAGATCGAAAAGATAGACTCGTACGAGCGTAAATGGAAGATAAAGACGAACGTCCAAAGGTTCGGCATTATCCCCATGAACCGCACGATATACGACGACATTTATGTTGGCGATCGAAACCACCACTACTCTCAGGAGGGCACAGTGCTCGGACTCAAACTTACCGTTCGGGGATATAAGCATCACGTTGTAAACCGGATCAACTTAGCACTGGTGGAATTGGTAAAACTGTTCCGTTTCCGCAAACTGAGCAGGAGTAACTTAAGGAAACTCTACGAGTACCTTTGCTACGTTAGACCAAAGCTTATATACCCAGCGATAATCACCTAAACCTCAGGGATCAATACAATGAGATCTATGCAGAGGGTACAGAATAAAGCCTCCTTGATTATTAACCACATAAGAAGACGGGAATGCATATCACAGAGAACACTACACAGAAGAGCGGGACTACAACCAATCCACACTTTAGTACAATCAAAAGCCCTCTGAAGCATTTTTTTCCGGAATTGAGCTTCAGAGGGCTTTTGTCTTTTCATTTTGAGAGACGACGTTAGATGTGTCTATCAATCAGACCTCGATTTACGAACTTGTAGATGCAATTACGAGAGATCAGAGGGGTGGTGTGTAATGTTCCACTTCATGGGAACATTCTTCGAGGCAATCGATAATCTAACATGTAAGAACAATTTTAGTAATCGAACACTTACGATTCAGAGAGGTGTTATTGTTTATTATATTTGTTTTAGTCCTTTTCTAAAAGGGCATCATAAAAATAGGCAATTACCAAAAAAACAAAAAACAAAAAAACGCCTGCGCCACTTCCCCGGCTGGCTGGCGCCCCTAGCCTGGCATTTGCTTAGTCTGCCTAGTGTGCGGCACGGCCCTGACTGAGGCAAACCACTTCGGGGAAATACCGTTTTAAAAGGACCTGCAGCGAGCAATAATTGGCCCGAAGACCGCGGATATTCCATGTTCAGCAGAAGGTTGAGGACGTAGGGGCATTAAGGGTTGAAGTAGACAAAGGGTGGGATTGCGGTTCTTCTGTATTGGTTCAGACGGGCTTAGAGGGAGGGCGGTATATTATGTGTGGGTGGATCATGAGCGTGGGTCAAAGGATTCGGTGGCGATTGATGGGCAGTTTTCTGGGTAGTCTGAGAAAAATCTAGAATAAAGGATATCGAGTTATAGGATGTTATATTGATAGTAAAAAAACCCGGAGGCAGATCATAATCTGTAATCAGGGGGCTGCGGTTTGTTCGTATGAGGGGCATAAGGTAAAGTAGCGAGTCGGCAGGGTGATCACATGACCGACAAGGGTAAAAAATTGGGGCAGTCTCAGTGGTTTTAGTTGAGCATAGCGATAACCGAGTAGTATCGTTATCGGTACGATCAGCTTCCACGCACACCGGCCTTTTACTAGAGACGGGGAATTGGGTGGGTGGATTATATTATAAGTTCATCACCGTGCAGTGTTGTGATTGGCTATGTGTGATGTGAGAGATGTAAGATCTACCCACCCGAAAACGGGGTGAGCACAGCGCGTCCAGCAATCAGTAGCCCGATCTTTACGTGCCTTGAAATTTGTGTCCGTTCATGGCGGGATTCGGAATCGAACCCGGTACCACGACGTTGGGAGGCCAACGCCGTATCCACTCGGCTAGCATGAGCTCTCGATATAGGTGGTTCGTGGGTGGGTTCATGATTTGTTACATATAAAGAGAGGGAGATGACTTCCTTCGGTCTCTGCCTCTTCGATGGTTGCTCCTGCGACTAGGGGGAGATTCGTATTTTGAAGATGGATGACCACCAAGTACTTCGGGCTAAAGTGGTACACTGCCACGGGGAGAGGTGGGTTGTGTTTCTCGATATCGGGAGGTAATAATGGCTCTTCTATCGCGCCATCTTGTTGAGAAGACATAGCCGGGTGTGTTGTCAAAGGTTTCTTAGTGGGTTGTTTCATAAGAGGGGCGAGCGTTGGAGATGGAGAAGTTCGTGTCGGGTGGTCGGTTCCGAGCACCGATGCGCTAATGGAAAATGTGGATGTTGACAGTGTAATGCCTTCTTCACGCATATTTATTTTTTCTTGGCGTCTAGAGACACCGGATCGTAGGAAACAGACGCGGATATCCTTGTGCTAGAGGTAATGAGGACACTTCTTGTGTCAGGCATGATGTGGGCTGCCACAGTTGAGGGAGTGCGTCTCTTCTGAGGAATCTGGGGCATCATGTCCCAATTCTCCACACCGAAAGCTCAGATTCCCGGTGCTCTTACAATATTTCGCGGAGTGGGCGAATCTGCTTCAGTTTCGGCACTGGAGTAGGGGGGGAGGGAGTTCTTAGTGAACTCGTATATGTGTTCCTGCAAATTTTATGAAGATTGGTAGGGTTTGTTGTTTTAGAGTTATCTTAGCAACCCTAAACGGAGTATAAGAGCGAAAAGAGGGCTTTCAAAAAATAATAACCGACTCAACATTATGTTGTTGGTCGATGGAGACTTCTTTGATGACAGAAACGATTAACTCGTCTGTCTGTGACATCAGGTCTTGAAAGGAAGTTAACCACTAGGACCGTGCAGGTGCTGACATTATTAAATTCATTCCTGTCACTGCCCGAGACGTTTAGAGAGCCGAGATACTGTAGACTAAGCAGGCGTTGGGAGCATGACTAATTAGGGGCTCGGACTATTATCTCCGAGCGGGAGTCGGCAATTGAGAATATACGGGTGGATTTAGGGAATATTTCTTTTAGGGCGTGGCATGCATGTAATCCACGGACCTTTTGTTCTTCTGGGAAACAACAATATATAGCTAGACCAAGTAGAGGAAGCTAAGATGGTGTGTAGGTTTGTCGTATGTTTTCGGCGAAGGTTGGGTAATATTGCGAGCGGGCGACCTCGGCTTGTTTACTGTGACGATTTCCGTTTGAGAGCAGGATAGAGGCGCGTAAGCCTCTAACTCGCCTTGTCTGAAGAGAAGTCCATAATTGTATCCAGTGGGGAAGCAATAGGTGAGTGATAAAGAGTTTTTGAGTTTTAATAGATGAGTGATGGTACCTTGTTATCATCACCAGATGCAAACGCTAATCACCAAGCACAGTAACCCGCTCTGCAAGGAAAGGGTGAATACCAGACCAGCTAAGCCAACCACCGCCATTAGATGCCAGGCAACCCATTAGCATGGTGGCTCCACTTTAGGCTGGGAGTAAAATTGACAATCAGTGAAAAGAGTAGAGAGGGTAGTGTGAGGGAGATAGGGTGGGAGTGAGGCAGGTTGTTAAAACCCACCACCTCAAACCAGAACTCAAAGGGTAGGGGGCATTTCCCTATCCGAGATAACTGGGTGAGAGGAAGCTGGTCGGTGTCTACACTGCGAAATTAGAGGCCGACCAAGAAAGTTGCGGGAGAGGTTGCAGGGAAAGTGAGGATGCAGGGTAAGAAGACAGGGTGTCAGAAATAAATAGAAGAGGCTAAGGTGGAGCCGGACTTGGTGCTATCCCGTCAACAGGGCGTCCAGGGAAACAAATTGACAAATCCCTTACGGGGGCCCTCCGGGATGATAAATGGGGGCGTGACGTGGCCCTCGCCACTGACCATCCCAAGTACCATAATGTGGACCAGGAAGCCGGGAACTTGGTCTTCATGACTTTCGGTACCGTCTTGAAAACTGACAGAAATTCTTCTCGTCTGAGAAGAA
Organism: Ceratothoa steindachneri; assembly: GCA_963969495.1. NCBI lineage: Eukaryota > Metazoa > Arthropoda > Malacostraca > Isopoda > Cymothoidae > Ceratothoa > Ceratothoa steindachneri. The sequence goes on along the minus strand of OZ018323.1, from coordinate 58,742,069 downwards.
CCAAAGCATGTCAGGCTTGATGGGATGCCCAAGTATGTTAACAAGCTTCTCAACACGTTCCTTCTGGTTGTTGTTCATCTTCTGCAAGAATAGCTAGACCTTTCTCATCTTGTATGAGTAGCAGCGGATGTTCTCATGCACCAACTGCCTCATGGGAGATTCCAACACCCGCTTGTATCTGTCTATGGACCCCATTGACTTGCTGAGACCGTTAACAATATTTTTTAATTTTAAGAGCTCATAGGGCGACTGCCTACTTGGGCATTAGTCGCCGTATTCACCATTGCCTAGTACTAGGCTACTTTAAAATAAAAAGCAAAAAAAAAAAACAACAATAAGAAGGAAAAAGTCAGAAAGCAGGAAGCAAGCTCCCCCTCTCCCCGGCGCAGGAACGTGCGACCTACAAAAATAACAACAAAAAAACAACAACTAGTTAAATAAAGGGGAAAAGGCCGGCCTCCACCAAAAAGTCTATAAGTCCACCAGTCAATGTGCACAAACTCGTCCTGAGTACAAGAGACAGGCGGTAGCGATCCCGTCCATCCCGGTATCGGACAGGTAACATGCGCGAAGATCGCCCAGACTGGAACATTCAAAAAGAATGTGGCGAACAGTCTGGATGACAACGTAGTCTGCACAGTAGGGCGCAGGCGAGCGCTCCATCAAATGGAGCTGCGTCGTGCGAGTGCGTCCAATTCAGAGACGACAGAAAGCAACCTGAAGCCTTCGAGGCATTGGGGGGTAGGTCCAAGGGAACAGTCGCGGCGCAATGACACGCAACTTTCAGTTACCCTCAACCGTCTCACATCTTCTTTGTCAAGCAGCCAGAAGAGCTGCCCGCATTCCTGCTATGTAGTCGGGGTGAGGAAGAGTGAAACACTGTTCCGGTCGTCCAAGCCTCGCGGATCTTTGGCGCCCTCATCGGCGCGCTCATTCCCCGCAATTCCTACATGTCCAGGAACCCAGCAGAAGATAATCTCGACATTCGCCGGCTTACCAAAACCATGGCATCATGGATATCGCAAACCAGGAGATGCGGAGAGGCCAAACCCCCAAGAGCACTCGGGCGCTTTGTGAGTCCGATAGATCACAATCCGGTCTCTAAACCGGGCACGTCGCGTAATCTCCTGTACCAAGTGGTGTATTCCCACTAGCTCAGCCGTGAAGAGAAACGCAGTGCCTGGCAGAGCACCACTGACTTCAAACAGAGGGGATACGGCGTGGAAGCCGACCCCCTCTTGGGATTTGGAGCCATCCGTATACCCTGGCACAGTTCCAGCATGACACAAATTTTGCTCCAAAAAGGGTCGAACGCAATATTTCCGGCACTGTAGAAGCTTTGAAAGCAGAGGCGCCACCGGCCCGAGAGCTATACCTAGCTCTAGAAGAAGTTTCCTAGCCCTAATACCCTTTAGGGTGCGACTGGCGTCTCCCGGCGGCATAAACACCGTCGAAATCAGCTGCGGATGCAGTGAGAGCTGTTGGCCACTGAGGGGGGTGCCTATACACTGTGCACAGTGTATAGGAAGTGGCATCTCCCCAGCATCTACAATTAGGCTCTCAATGGTGGGAGTGCGGAAGGTACCGGTCTCTGAGCGAAGGCCGGTGTGGTGGATCGAGTCCACCTTCCGCAATACACGCTCAGCTGCGGATTCATAAAACTCGCATTCGTAGTCGAGCTTCGAACGAACAAAGGATCGATAAAAAGTAAGGCAGGTGCTCTATCAGCGCTCCAAGCGCTAAACCTCACAGAAAGACGAATATTCATGGCGCGGGTGCAACAGACTAAGGCTGCGAATATAAGCCTCCCAGGTGAGGCGTCGGTCAAATAAAAGACCAAGTAAACGGTGCGATTCAACCACTTCCAGGCGTACCTGATTAAGAAAGAAGTCTGGTTCAGGGTGGAGCCGTGAAAGGCGGCAGAAGTGCACCACCTTAGTCTTGGCCTAAGGGAAACCGAAACCTACCCGCTTCGGCATAGCGAGAAACGCGGTTCAATGCCTGTTGGAGTCGAGGTTCCAGAATTGGCATCTGGGCCGTGCCAAAAGAGACCAAAAGCTCGTCCACGTAGAGCGTAGCGAGAACATCTTTCGGCAGCACCGAGGTGATGCCGTTGATGCTCAGGGCAAAGAGTGTGACAGTAAGGACACTCTTCTGCGGGACGCCCTCTTTCTGCTCTATTAGACCAGAGAGGGCTCACCCCACACGTACACGCAATCGACGATCTCGCAAAAATTCAGATATAAAGACTGGGAGGCGTTCCCTCACTCCCATCGTGTGAAGAGTTTCCACGATACCGTATCGCCATGCGGTATCATAGGCCTTCTCTATATTGAAAATCACCGTGGTGTAGTGCTGTCTACGAAGGAAGGCCTCGCACATGGCATTTTCAAGTCGGAGCAGAGCATCCGACGTGAAGTGAAACTTTTCGGAAGCCGCGTTGTGCATAAGACAGATGGCCTCCGCTGTCCAGAAAAAAGGCTAATCTAACATTTACCAATTTATCCATCAATTTCCAAACGCAAGAGGTTAGAGAGACGGGCGGAAACAAGCCGGATCAGAGTGATCACTCCCAGGTTTGCGAAAAGCGAGCACAGTAGCGATTCGCCAGGAATCCAGGAGGAGATCCTCCACCCAGATCCTGTTGAACAAATTTAAGAAAAAAGCCATGCCTCTCTCACCCAAGTTTCGAAGCATGGCGTACGAGACATCACCGGGACCATAGGCGGTGTCCACGCACAAAGCAAGAGCGGAACGCAACTCACTCACAGTAAACCTGTCGTTGAAGTGTTCTCCGCGTCTGGAGGTAAAGTCTAGCCGGCGGCCTTCCGCGACATCACGACGTGCATTAAATACTGGCGGAGCAGCATCCCGGCTAGAGAATGCGGGGGAAGCTGGCGCGAAGGATTTTGCCACGGACGCGCGGGGTCCGAGATTGCGGTCCCATTCTCCTGGAGAACGGGGGGGAGGGTCCTGCGAGAACTTGCCCCAAATCCTTTTGACTCGCCTCCACACCTCTGCTATTGGGGTCTTCTCGTTAAGTGAAGACACGTATGCCCGCCAAGAAGAGTGGCGGGCGTGCTTCGAAATATACCGGAACCGAGCCCTAGCCTGACGAAATTCAGCGAAAGTGAAATCGTTCGGGCGGCGCTTATAGCGCATGTAGGCATAGCGCTTCTGCTTAAGTGCTTTCTCACACTCGGCTGACCACTACGGGAGTGGTCGGCGTGGAAAACTTCAGACTTTCTAGGAATACTAGTTAAGCCCGCCTACAGGGCTGGCAGAGCTAGTTGCCGCCATTTTAGACCTTCCTCTCGCTTGGTGACCTGGCAGTCCTTCGGCATGGCGGCTCCACCTTGAGCACGGCGTAAAAAGATAGATAGTGAAGTGAGAATGAAAGGGTGTGTGAGGCAGATATGGGTGGGAATAAAGCAGGTTGTTAAAAAAACACCATCCCAAACCGGAGCTCAGGGGTTAGGGAACATTATCCCCTCCCTTCTCAGCCCCCATCCGGGTTAGTTGGCTGAGAAGAAGGTCAGCATCTACCCTATGAAAATATAGACCGACCAGAGGAAGTTGTGGGAGAGGTTGTAGGGGAAGTGAGATAGTAGGGGAGAAACACAGACTGTCTGAAAGAAGGAGAAAAGGCTAAGCTGGGGCCGGATGTATCTCGTTACCAATAATGCCATGGATCTCTGATACAAATTCGGCGCTTATTTTTGTATCAAAACGATTAGGTTTAGATTTCCGAGCCACCGTACCATCGTAACCACACCCTGACGTATCCAACTCTTTTTTGCTCCTCTCTACCGTCCTCAGATTGACACCCAAATCCTAGCATTGGAGCTCCCAGCGTGAAACCCAAACAGCACAGCTTGCCTTTTCCAACTTTTTGGAGGATTGAATTCAACCATGGTATTGTTTCAGTCATAAATACTGAACACTCAGTCTACTATGATAGGAAGAAGAGAGTGTAGTGCCACATTGCAAAGCGAAATAAGATTTACATTGAAGCCTCACAGATGAGTGTCATATCAATCATATGAAGGCTTGAAATGGGCACTCACATAATTATGCGCATGCAAATAATCTAAAATATATAACATTTTGTCAGATAAATAATAATATACAACATTTGATCATACAAACGTTAATATATACTGTTCTTATAAAGGGCTATTGGCAAAACAAATTTTTCCCACCCATACGCGCTCACACACTTACACAATTCTCGCGATATTTGTCCAGACCCTTATCACCAAGGTTCTGGGAAACGCCACAGCTGTACCAACAAACGTCAAAACAGTTGCAGTGTTTGACACCGAGCTGAAGACAGGAAAGGTGCGGACCTTATTTACTGTCAAATTGCTGCGAAACAGAAAATCGTATTCTCTAAATTTAAGATAAAGACTTTCTCTATCCACGTGCACACTCAAATAAACATCCTGGAGAGTAAACTCCGCCCAAACCGTGTAATTGGCTAACAGCGGGTCACGACCACTGTTTTCGATACATTATACATATAAGATCTAGATATAGCCAAGGGAGGTCAAAGAAAGAGTCATTCAGTCAGGTAGCCAGAAGGATAGTCGGAAATAGAATTAAACATTGGTAGGGCTGCCTCAAATACCCAGCACAAGTCCAATCAAATTATTTGTGCCTAAGCCTACCGTGTTCTCCGCCCAATAAAAAATTCTTGAATCCGCCTTCCGAAATTCCTTTTCCTAACAGTAATCCAACCGGTCCTCTTACCCAGCCTACTTCACTAAATCAAAGTGAGAGGATAATCTCCCCCAGATTGGAGTCAGCCCAAGGTCAGCGCTCTTTAACCGAATATCCCAATAACGCTACGTCGAAATTAAGCAACATTGGGGAAGGTTAGTACTTGGATCGGAAACTGCCGATTCGATCTCCACCCGTAAACTGGTAACCAATAAATGATAGACAAATTACCAGCCTTTAACCGGCGACCTTTTGGACGTGCCATACCTGGTGACCTTGGAAGTGCTATAAGAGAACCTAGGCTAGACAGCAAGCATGAACGGAATTCAGTTTACCAACAGCATCACATTACCCCCGCACTCTTTACAAACGGATTAGCTTATTGTTCATACAAATAAGAGACGTTTGCTTAATATGATTCTTATAAAATACTTTATATATTTGTGTTAGAGTTTAGTGTTTTGGCGTTATTAACTCCTTCAGGCTTTTGATAAATATGAAGGAAAAACACTAAAAATGGAATAATTAATAGCCAACAAGGGAAAGATGTACGTAAAACGCACCAATAAATGCATTTAGTGGCCTGCGTGCATATGTGGTCATGCACCCTACTATGTATATGCACGTGTCTACTTGCAGGCACACACGTACATACATGACCCACGTACATGTACATCCTGTTAAATTTGCGGCAGGTGAACGCCGGTTAGGAAACTTGGGTGAATGACTCCTTTTTTGTAGTACACAGACACATTGCTAAATGGAATCTCATCATATTGCATTGTATATCATTCTGAAGGAATTTTTTTTTCTAAAATAAAATATGATATAGAGACATTCTATATACTCAAAAGTAAAGAAAATATGATTGATTTAAATAGCATTCAGGGACGGGCCTAACAACATCTGGCACTCGCTTTTGAATTCGAACCATAGGTAAACATGAAGATCGGCGACGCGCCTAAAAAGTGTATTTTTTTTGCGTGTATGTTTCGTTCACCCGCGCATCCATATTCATGCGCGTTTGGTTAAATAAAAACGTTAAAAAAACATTATAACATTATTCTATAAACAATTATGATTCTAGTCTGGGGGGCTGTGCCCTCTCCATTGATTGAAACTCAGGATCATTGTAGGGGGGGGGGCGCAGTGATAACCCCCCCGCGAGCAGTCCCCTTGAATTTACTCCAAAAAGGTGAAAAATATTGGAACAGAGACGAAATATTTTGCGTCCCATCGTTCGCGCCGCCGATCTTCATGTCTACCAAACCTAATGCTATGCTTTTTAAATTGTGAATTAAAAATAATAACGGGGGGGGGGGGGGTAAAACCCCGCCATTAAAGGAGGCTAAGGGAGAAAGCCCTCCCATTTCGAAATAATCACTTTAGGGTTCGGATTCAAACTGGCTGCCAGACGTTGTTAGGCGCTCCAAAGTTCATTGTTTTTAAACATTGCTCAGCCCCTAATGGGCGAAACTAGAAGTGGAGCCATAAAATTTTCTTTAAATCAGTGGCTGTGTATTCAAAATTTACCTTCAATAGTTACCATTCCATAACCCTCTCGCGAAATTAACTGAAACGGAGTCAGGTGAAAAAATAAACTTACTACGTCGAAAAGTATAATTCAAAATAAAATTCAAGAACCGTAATACCACACATCCACCCTCTAGAAATGAACTTCATCTCTAAAGACCGATGACGTAGTCAGGTCTTGAATCGATCGCAACACCTAAAAGGAAGAGGAGCCACGGACACGCTTTAACGCATCAAAACCTTAAACACAAAACAAGAGAAAACCAAAATTACAGTAAAAAAATAAATAAATCACTTTCCACTGACAGACCCATTTTTAAGGAAAACCACAGGCTTACTCAACAAAGTTAATTTCATTTCGTCTACAGCACGACTTAACATGTCAGGTACATGATTTTCCGAGTCTATGTTATATACGGGAGTCAAGCATTCACGTTCAATGGTGTAATATCTGATTTCGTGAGGAAGAAGTTTCCGGCTTGTATAGGCAAGAAATTTTGCCACCCCTGTAGAGTCCTACGGACGCCTGTACGACGGACAGGCGTCACGGCCGATAATAAATTCCATCTGCAAGTTAGGGATCGCCAAGACTGATTCTTCAACTAACCCCCTCTTCAAAATATTCAAATTTTGTAGTTGTTTCGAAGATGGGGGGGAGTGGTACAGTTATTTCTTAGGTGGTCGGAGAGGCTGGCGGAATAAGTAGCGAAATCAGAGATAAATTTGCAGCAAAAAGAGATAATTCACGTGAAGAATCTTCATTTGTTTCTTCTTCCTTGGGTACATGAGGTCGCGTATGGCGTAAGCCTTTTTCTGGCAAAGGTCGTAGTGTATCTAAACCTCTTATTAAACCAAAATGCTTTAAACCTGAATAGCCAATATAACACTTGTCAGTGCTGACCGTCAAATTGTATCGATGAAGGCTTCTCACTACGGATTCCATGTATTCTAGATCTTCCGCCTGTGTCTTTGAATAAATGTAAACGTTAACAAATTATCATGACACGTTAGAAAGACCATGAAGAACAATTACCTTATGTGAACGTGAGAGGCGTACTCACTAGAGAGTAAACTCTATGAGACCCCTGTTTGTAGCGAAGGCGGTTAGTTTTCGGTTAACGGGTTTCAGAAGGAGTCTGAAATAAGCCTTTCTCAAATCCAGTTCAGAGATAAATATATCTCCGCTGAATCGCTAGAGTTCTTCGTCGATGAGTGGTATTTGCTCAGCATTGAATCAGCTAACTTGGTGAAATTATCTCCATATTAAGAAGATTTTGGACCGAGTTGTCAAATTCTCATGTAAGATGAAGGGGGATAGGGTAAGACTTCTTCTGAGTTGGCGGTGTGCACGTGAGGCGAATGATATTTTCATACCCTGTTGCTCTTCTGAGTTTTCCTGTTACTACCTTGTCATATGCAGACACTAAAGATTGTACTTCGATTAACTGTTCTTCCGTTAGCTCTGGGGAGTAGTTAGGAGTGGAGTCGCCCTCTCCAAATGCAAATATTTCCCCCTAAAACTCGGTACCATGTTCCTCGATGCCATACTTCGACGGCAATCTTTGCTTGCGAGTCTTTCCATACAACTCAGGTAGAAATAGGGTAAATCTCTTTCAGAGGAGGTAAGGTAGGGCTTCAACTGATTACCATTCACAACAGTCAGGAAGTGGACTTTTCTATGGTGAACAAACTTTAACATATTTATGTGGTACATACGAAATCGGCATTTGACCTTAAAAACACTCCACAAAGTTTTTTCGGTCTAATACTCGTACTTTAAAGAGATCTTTCCACTGCATTATCAGTCTGTCATGGCTTGGTCGGAAGTAGTAAGAGTACTAAGTCGCCGACATTTAATCTTCGACCATTCGTCTTCTTATAAAGATACTATTTATATAAATTTCCGCTGATATCTGCATGTTGGGCTGCAATACGCGCCCACTCCTCTACCCTTTCTCTGAGATCGAAGACGTATTGGTACGTTGTGCGTAGCACATTATTAAGTGTGTAATTTGACCACAACTCTTGGAGGATCGAGACTGGGCTGTGCACTTGGTGCCCATAGGAAAATACGAATTAAGAGAGCCTTAGAGTGCCATGTGACATTTCTTTCAGAGCGAATAGATCAGGGGCAATAAAATCATGCCACCGACGAGGATGGTTAGCGGTTAGCGCAAAAATTCCTTATGATGCTCCTCGAAGCACCATTGAGTCCTTCGCCCATCCTGTTGCTCTGCGCCTGGTAAATGGTGAGGAAGACGGGTTTTGTCGTTAGCAGTATATGTATTTTTCCCATCAGGTCAGACAGAAACTGTTTCTCTTGGTCACTAAGTATTTCCTTTGGGCTTCCTACTCGGGAAAAGATAGTCCCCAGAGATTCAGGAACTGTCATTGAATCGATGGTTAGCAATGGAACTGCTTCAGGGAGCTAAGTTGGCCAATCAACCATAATTAGAATAAACTTATGAATCGCCAAAGATTAAAGATTTTGGGGGTTAACTATGTTAATCACCGTCTTCTCAAAAGATATGGTCTAAATCTTTGGAGCAATTATCTGAACTTTCTTCACTCGTCTCGCCTACGAACAGCGTTGACAAATTGCATACGACAGTAGCGTCGAATTTCTGTGGGAGCACCGGGTCAGTAGAATTGCGCGATTACCATGTCAAAGGGTTTTCCAAAGGCAAAAGTGGCGAGCGGGAGGCGAAACATGAGCTAGTTTCATTACCTCACTTTGCTGGAATAAGTAGCACATGGTTTTCCTCTTCAGAAGGACGTTTGCTCCTACTGCACTCTCGAAGAAGTAAAGAGTTTACATACGAACTATCGAAATTCGGATCCAATCCTGGTAACGTCAGTCTCTCATCTTGATGCCTTTTCACGGATCTCCAGCAAAGAGGGATAAGTGCCTTACAAATGACGGAATTTAGCCGGAGTCATAACCAAGGCCGACGGTAATTCATTCGTAACAGTTATTTCAGTGCTTTTAGGTTGATGTCTGTGCAGTATATTGTACTTCTCTCAATATTTCTATATTTTTCGTGTTCAATTTTTTTACGTTTTTTAATTTATTTCAATATTTATTTAAACTATCCCATGTAGTGCATATGTTGTGCAATTGTCTTAGTGATATTATGTCTACTTTCCATCTGATTTATTTATTCATCACTTATGCTTGTGCAATCCGTTATTGAAAATGCTATTCTAAAGTATTTTATGTCAATTGTTTTTGAAGTATGTAATTTATGCTGTTCAATAAATCGAAATATGTTCAAAGTTAGTTTGTGCTTATTTTTTTTTGGGGGGGGGAGAGACCAAAAAAATGTCTTGCCTAGTGCGCCAAATGAGTCAGGAATGGCCCTGGCCTCAGTGAGGAGCAGGGCGATTTGCTTTCTTGGCCGCTGTGCTGGCAGGACTCAGCCCTCCGTCCGGCCCCACCTTAGCCTCTTCTTTCTGACAGCCTGTGTTTTTACCCTACCCTCTCACTTTCCCTATAACCTCCCCACAACTCTCTCTGGTCGGCCTCTAGTTTCACAGGGTTTTCGCCGACCAGCTTCCTCTCACCCAACCATCCCAGATCGGGGCTGAGGGGGGGAAGGGACAACGCCCCCTCACAGCAGAGCTCCGATTAGAGGGAGGGTGTAACAACCTGCTTCACCACTACTCTCACCTTCCTCACATACCCTTTCTCTCTCCTTTCAAAGTCTATCAATTTTACGCCCGTTCCAAGCTCGATCCACCATGCCAAAGGACTGCCTGGCCACAAGGCGAAAAGGTGTGGTCCTAAATGGCAATGCTGGCTTGGCCGGCCCCGTGTTCACCCCTCGCAGAGCGGGCTTCTGCGTGGAGTGATTAGTGTTTGCCTCCCGTAAAAACTATAAGGTCACCATTCCCGATGATGAGAATAAAAAACCCTCTCTACACTTCCCCTTCAGCACCGTCGGAGCTGCCCTCGGGTGGCTCCACAGGAAAAAAGGAGGTCCCCCCCTCCTGTACTTTCTCAGGGGACCCTCCAAATATCTTTTACCGAAGAGGAGGCTTACTCCTTGTCCATGCTTATGGGTGCAGGGGACTTTCCCTCACCCCCTTCTTTGGAGTCTCCATAGGGCGACTTCCTCTCACTAGCGGCCAGTCACCCCTTTACTTTGCCGGAAGACTGGACGGACGGCAGCGGCCCATAATTGATTGATCTTGGTGGGAGCGGCTTGATAGGGCCCACTCCGTTAGTGGGGCGAGGGATGACAGAGCCGTTCGGCCCATGCCCTCTAAAGTTTTGCTGGCGGGTATAGCAAGGTCACAGGGGGTCACTGTACGTGCCCCCACTCCTTCCAGACGGATGTCGGCTCACCTGCCCAAGAAAACGATATAAAATGGTCCTCGAATGGGATCCGTGATGTCTGGGGGAAGGGAGGGGGGCATATGGAATCCCCCTGAGATGGACATGGTCCATGAGGTAACCCAGTCCAAGACGTTAGGATCTTCCATGGGGTCGAACCCGGGCTAGGTGCCAAACACAGAACCAGGCTCGTAGCCAGCTCGTGATTTGCGGGGGAGGGGGGCTAATTTTTTACAAATACCATCTTGATATTTAAGTTTTCGGTTGGCCGTAATTCCATTTATCTAACGTTGGTATTGGAGTGATAAGAAAAAGCCACTTACCAGCCAGTTCGTTATTAGCTACCGCGACTACCAAGCCAACAAAAGTTCAAAGTCCATAAGAAGCATTATCGTTTTAGTTTTTTAAGTTGAGATTATAGGATTTTGTTAAGATAATACTCGTACATACAAACCCTTGTTTTATAAAATTGATTTATAAAATGATATTAATATAATCAGTTTTGGAAATAGAATTGCAAATGGGTTACCGTGGTTTGAGGATTGCCCTCTTGTGAAGATGGTGTTTGCTACCAAATTATTGGAATGGACTTCCAGAATTGGCGATAAATTCTTAGAAAGTTTAAATTTATTTTAAATTATGGAATGAATAGGGGAAAAATACAATTACAGAGCTTTACTATGCAGTCAGTTCTTCCAACTAGTAAGCTAACCAGGCAGTTTACAAAACCAAAGGGGTAATATGAAGCTTGAGCCACAGACAAAATAACCTCTTCCAGAAGATATATATGAGTAAATGTACATGATTGCTGTGTAATGTTTCAGACGGCTCGGGTCCAAGAGGGCTCTCAAGGAGAGAAGGACTTCCTTCCCCGGTTGGTGCTCGTGTGACAGCCCAAACCTTCTCCATTTCAGAGAAGGATCTTGGTAAGGCCGATCCATCTGGCCTAGAGGCTCCTACCGGCTTCTACCGGCGGAGGAGCGAAACTGGTGCATTCCCCACCCTCCTCTCCTAAAAAGAAAAGAAAAACGCAAGACAAAAAAAAGACTAAGGGCTCCTCTTCCTTCGCGAGAAGCGCGGGGACGGACGGGTGCCACTACCATTTCGATATGTAACCAAGCCAAGAATGGCACATCCGACCCCGGTGCTCTCCCGGGTGGAGGGTATGCCGTACAATTTTGGAGTCCTTCATTGCGAAAGGTCATTGCGAGATTGGAACGCGTACAAGCCAGGGAAACCAAGCTGATTCCTTCTATCCGACATAAAAGTTATGATGATAGACTAAGGGAATTAGATCTGTTCTCGCTGGAAACCGGTAGACTGCGTGGTCAGCTCATCGAAGTTTTCAAAATACTTCGAGGGTTCGACAATGTTGACTACCGGGATATTTTAACACTGAGTGAGAACAGAACGCGCAATCACGGCTTCAAACTTGAACTGAAGTGTTACAACCGCAATCTGTGTGAAAAAATTTTTACCTACAGTATCTGCGGTATGTGGAACGTACTTCCAGTGGAAGTTGTCAACAGTGAATCTGTTGACCAGTTCAAGTCAAGACTAGACAAGGTCTTGAAAGTTGGCCGTTTAGGGACGCAAAACAATTGAGCAGCCATGTGCCCACTCGATTGCTAGTCCAAAGGTACCCTCCTTGAATGGACCGTAAGGTCTCCTAGGGTACCTTCTTTCCTTGATGTTACTACGAGCAAAAGTGCGCAGAGCAGAGACTCGATTACGGCAAGGCCACTCATTTAGAGGTTACTTGGCGTTTTCTAGCACGCTGACTTCAAAGGCTTCCTAGTTATTCGTTCCACTGATGGTAGCATGTTGCATCAGAGATGAGCACTATCTAGCCTGATTGGTAAAAAGCCGATGGTGATCCATTTCTCGAAAGGGAGCCTTGATGGTACTCCGGTGAGTGTGACGCTGCACTCTACCATGAATTTTGTGAAAGGAGTAGTTTATGCGAGGGAAATCATGGAATACTTGAAATGACATCACATTAGAGCTGGCTGACCAAAGAGCGGTCAAGGTCGAACGTGTGATTGATGAGAAAACAGGGAGGGGCCTTGAGACCCACACCTACTGTAGAGCGTCAACTCCAACAGGCATTGAACCGCGTTTTTCCCTATGCCGAAGCACACAGGCTTCGGTTTTCCTTGGCCAAGACTTCTGCCACCATACACGACTCAATCCTCACCCAGTCTTGTTTTTTAAATGGGGATCGCCTGGAATTGATAGACTCGCACCGTTTACTTGGTCTTGTATTTGACCGACGCCTCACCTGGGAGGCTCATATTCGCAGCCTTAAGGTCTCTTGTACCTGCGTCATGGAATTTCTCCGTTCCGTGACGTTTAGTGATTAGGGCGCTGATAGGGCTACTGCCTACTTTTTTATCGATCCTTTGTTCGTTCGAAGCTCGACTACAGATAAGAGGTTTATGCATCCGCAGCTGAGCGTGTATTGTGGAAGGTGGAATCGATCCACCACACCGGTCTTCGCCTGGCGACCGGTGCTTTTCGCACGTCCCCCATTGAGAACTTATTTGTTAAATCTGGTGATATCCCACTCGCTCTACGCCGTGCACAGTGTATTATTCGTTTGTACCATAAGCCTGGCACCCGCATTAGTCGCCAACAGCTCTCACTGCATCGGCAGCTGATCTCGACGGTGCCTATGACACCGAGAGACGCCAGTCTTACCCTAAGCCCTTTGGATTTATGGCTAGGAAACTCCTTAGAGAGCTCGGTATAGCTCTCCGGCCTGTGATGCCCCTGGTTTTGCTCAGGACGCCACCCTGAAAGTTACTATCTTGAACATTTTGTTGCCACCCCTCTGCTCCAAAACCTTCTACAGTGCCGAGAGCATTGCGTGTCACGCTGGAACCGTGCCAGTGTATACGGATGGCTCCAAGTCTCAAGGGAAGGTCGGTTTTCACGCCGTATTCCCTCCGTTTGAATTTAGCGGGGCTTTGCCAGGCGCTCAGTGTCTTCACGGCCAAGCTGGTTGCAATACACCGCTTGGTACGGGAAATAACGCGATGTGCCCTGTTCGGAGACCGGATTGTGATTTATAGCTAATCACAAAGCGTCCTGAGTGCTCTCAGGGCATTAGAATCTCTGCATCCTCTGTTTCGCGATATTCATGACCCCATGGTTTTGGCAAACCGGGTGGATGTCCAGATTATCTTCTGCTGCGCTCCTGGACATGTGGGAATTGCGGGGAATCAACGCTCCAAAAAGTCCGCGAGGACAGGCGACCAGACCAGCCTTTCGCTTTTCCTCACCCAATTAAATGGCAGTAATACGGGAAGCCCCCTAGGCGGCTTGGAAAATAAGATGGGAGACGGTCGAAGGGAACAAAAAGTTACGTGTCATTGCGCCACGACTGTTCCCATGGACCTACCCTCCAATGCCGTGACGGATGCGGGACGCACCGCTATTTGATGGAGCGCTCGCCTGTGTCGTATTTTCTCGACTGCCTTGTCCCCCAAACTGTTCGGCATATTCTTGTTGAATGTTTCAGTCTGGGTGATCTTCGCGTACGTTACCTGTCCCGGTACCCGCACGACCGGGGTCCTTCCTGCTTGTCCCTTTACTTGGGGCTGTTTCGTGCACACAGACTTGTGGACTATGACTTTTCCACTCTATTTGACTTTTTTACTTTTTTCTTCGTCGCATGTTCCTTGCCAGGGTCAGGCCTGCCGGAGCGTGCATCCTTCTCATTAACTTTTTTCTTTCTTTGATTTTTTATTTGTTGTTTTTTAACCTGTGCTCAGCCTTTCTTTTTTTCTCTTTGTTATTTGTTTTTTAGTTTAGCCATTAGTATGATGTGATCTGATTTTGGCCTAGTAGGCAGTCTTAGCTGGGGTATCAAAATAAAAATAAAGTACTTCTCGAGCTTCGGGAGATGCCCCTCGTTCTGCACCGTGCACAGTGGATTATTTGACTGTACGCGCGAGCATGCGCCTCCCTCAGTCGCCAACAGCTCTCACTGTATCCGCAGCTGATATCGCCGGTGACTATGCCTCCGAGAGACGTCAGTCATACCCTAAGCCCTTTGAGTTTTGTGCTAGGAAACTCTCGAAAGTTCGCTATAGCTTTCGGGCCTTTGGCGCCCATGGTTCTGCCCAGGACCACACCCTGGAGGTTACTTCATTTGACTATTTGTCGCCAGTCTCTGCTCCCAAAGTTTCTACAGCGCGGGAATATTGTTTTTGGCCTTTTTGGGAGCACACTTCGTGTCACGCTGGAACCGTACCAGTGTATATGAATGGCTTAAAGTCGCAGGAAGGGGTCGGTTTTCACGCCGTATCCACTCTGTTTGAAGTCATTGGGGTTCTGTCAGGTGCTGCGTCTTTCTAAACGGACAAACTGGTTTTAATCTAATGCTCAGTACGGAAGTGAACGCATCGTGGCCGGTTCAGAGACCGGATTTTGATTTATAGCGACTCACAAAGCGTCCTAAGTGATCTAGAGGCATTGGGATCTCCACATTCCCTGGTTCGTGGTATCCATGACGCCACAGTTTGGGCGAGCCGGTCGGATGTCGAGATTATCTTCTGCCAGATTCCTGGGCATGTGGGAATTGCAGGGAATTCGAACAAAAATTGTCAACTAGACCAACGTTTTGCTCTTACTCACACCTATTAGATGGCAGGAATCCGGAAAACCCTGTCGGCTGCTTTGCAAAGAAGAAAGGAGAGGGCCGAACGGCATTTAAATTTGCGTGCCATTGTATTAGGCTGTACCGTGATTACAGCGACTTTTAGCCTAGTATGCAATCGCCAGATGGGCTCTTAAAATAAAAATAAATTACAAGTTGGCCCCGAATCCTTAGCAATCCCATTGAAGGAATGTTCCTCGTAGGCTTAATTCATAGGAGATGCTCGGGTCGTCTTCGAAGAGAACACACTCACGAGAATCGCTGTATCGGGTGAGGTTGTTACAGTGTTTTCCTCCCTGCACCACGAAACCTTAAGCGGGTCGTGCTGCTTTGGATGCCTGGATCCCTCCTTTGGAGGATTCACTGTCTCCGAGACACCCACCCGGGCCGTCTTTCCTTGCGGGTAACGATCACGCTGGGGGAGGGTGATGAGCCCTGTTTTAGCCGAGGTTAGGTGTGAGCCCAATGTGTGACCAGCTCTATCAGGGGAGCGCCCCGGGTGAGTAGAACCCACAAAACGGTTTTGAATGGGCATAGAAACGACTGTTTTCGAAGCCCTAGAAGGGCCAGGAGCAGTGGGTGCCTTTTTTACAAATTGTGGCATAAGACGCCGAGACAGCTGGGCGCGCAAGTTAACCTCTCGAAATGATAGATCATTCTTAGCCTGAACGGCCAGGATTTCTTTCTCTAGGAGATACGCACCATTTGCTTCGAAGGGGCTAGCGGCTTTCCGCTGGAACAACTTACCATAGACTTCCGGTTAATGCATGTTTACAAGAGCGATTCGCATGGTCTAAGAGGTAGCATTAGTAGCACCTCCGTGCCATTGGACCGATTGCCTTCACGTGGTAGCGGTACCACCTGATACGCTCCAACTCACGGAACCTGTCACATTCGCACGGGACGAAGAGTGCAGGAAGGGGGGGGGGCCCGATACCTTGCCTGCTTTTTTATCAAACGTTCAATTTTTCCCCTCCATAGTCGGCAAACTCTTAGGTGATTTCGTCTATCGAGTATTCCACGAGTTCCCTCGCATACACTACTCTTTTCACGAAGTTCAAGGTAGAGTGCGGCGTCACACTCACCGAAAGGCACTAATCATGGCCACCTCGGAGCAATTCGACGCATTCGCCAGAATTCTTCCGTCAGAGAAACGGGTCACCTTCGCCTCTCCACCAGTTGCGTTAACTAGTGCTCTCTTCTAATGGATCATGTTGCCCATGGCCAACATGCTGCCATCAGTGAAGCGAATAACCAGAAAGTGTTTGAAATCAGCGGGCGTGTAAACACCAGGTTGTCTTTGACTTAGGGGCCTCGACGTAATCGAGGCTCTGCTTAGCGCACTTGCGACTTTGGTCTTTGCCCACACCCCTCCTTGGGGCGGGGCACCTCTGGGCCGGAATGCCGATCTTGGCCTGCTCGCTTGCCGAAACGGCAGCGGACCCGACCTTCCCCGTAGCCCCCTGAGGAATCGGATTAAAACTTAGGCCTTTTGGTCACTGTGCTTCTTTTCTTCTTGGGAGAGGAGGGTAGAGATTGAACCAGGCTCAACACGATCCTTCTCTGAGATCGAGAAGGTCTTAGCTGTCAGAGGGGCACCAGCCGGGGAAAAAAATTCCTCATCTCCTTGTGAGTCATCGGGGGTCCGAGACGTATAGGGAGAACTTGTACAGGGTCGGATTCAGGATCGGTGTTTGACGCCGAATCCGGGTTCGACACTATGAGAGATCCTGCCGTTTGGGGCTGTATCACCTATGGGACCATGTCCATCTCTGGAGGGGCCTCTCAGTGGCAATCTACCCAAAGCATCACGGATCCCATTTGAGATATTTTTCGTCGCAGACAAACTGGACGGGCAGTCACGCCAACTCCACGAAATGTCGAGTAGCATCATTGCAGAGCAGGACTGCAGGGGGCATGACCCGGCGCGTCCCGCTTTTTATTGCCTCCCAAAGGGGGTTGGCCTTATCGAGACGCTCCCACCGGGAGCGGTCGATTTGGGGGCACCTGCATACTCTCTTTGCAGTCTCATATGATAGGGCAGTCCCCTGTGATAGAATAGGGGGGGGGACTGCAATTGGTCGAAAGATAAAGTAGTCCATGGCAACCTCCACAGACGGCGTGAGAGGGTACCCCCCGTCCCCCCACACACACCCGTAGGCCTAGGAGAGAAGTAAGCCTTTTCTCATGACCTGCCTATGAGTGTGGAGATTAAGAGAAAAGTCTCAATAGGATCAGAAATTTCAAATTATGATCTTTTACACATCATCGCTCCACCAATCCGGTCCTCCATTCAGGTGACCGTGCCCTGGGACCTTGTCCATGAAAGATGGTGCCGCCGAAGCCACCTGAAATGTGGACTGGAGGAAGGTGATCAGAGTCGACGGCCTAGACACCCCGCATCTAATACTTGCCCTACTCAGCGGGCTTTCAGCCCTCGCAGCAGCTAGGGATCTCACAGTCTACACTGCTACTCGACTAAGGCTCAGAAGAGGACGAAAGTGCGCCGGGCAGCCAGAACCTCTGTGTGTAGAAGAGCAAGTGTGGAAAGGAGTCAGTGAATATGTAATGAAGAGAAGTAGAGATAGGCGGGTTCACTAACGAGTAGGATAGGTGATCACCTATTTATTACCTATTAGCATCATACCATGGTGCCAGGTGATCCCAGGATGGCATGCAGTCCAGTAGGGCACCATGGCTACCGGACCGAACTCTGTACTGGTGGAAACACTCCTCCTGGTGCAAAGTGCGGGGAGAAAACATTGAGTGGAGAGCCGTCATGATAATAATAAATAATACATATAATAAATAATATTAACTTATACTAATAATAATTAATACTAATTAGGATAAATAATTATAATAATGAGAAATAATTATAGGCAGTTTATTATAATAAATACTTATATAGAAATCAAACTAAATAATAATAACAACAAACAGTATTATTAAGTAATAATATATACTATTATTAAATAATACTAAATAATGATAACATTCTAATAATAACAATAATAATTATTACTAATCATAATAAATAATTATAATACAAAATAATATATCATAATAAATACTAATGACAAATAATATAAAAATATGCTAAATAATAATAATAAATAATAAGAATGATAATAACAATAATAATGCTAGTAATAATAATATAATGGAAAAGTAGCGCTGAGTGGGGGCGAAGGGAAAGTGCACCAACAACTTTCCCAGGCCGGGGAGACGTGCAGCTCTCCCGGGTACCGAGTGTAACAGGCTCCCTCTTCCTGGGGGATGGGAAGGGTAATGGGTATATAAGAAGAAGGGTCAAGTATAATCTTGTGTCGAGTGTGGTGGGTTGCGAAGGGTTGGAAGACCGAGTGAAAGAAGGTGGTGAGTCTTTTTAAAGGACGGAAATTAAAGTTGCTTGCGTTATGTGAGACGAACAAGAAGAGTAAATCGTGAGTGAAAGAGACGCAACAGTCTATGTCGGGTGAAAAAGATTGGGTAACTTCTGCGTAAAGGGGCGGGAGGGCGGATATTTGTAGAGGTTGATACGCACCGACCATGTCCTGTTATAAACAATAGAAAATACTATAAAACAAATAAAATAGGTATAAATACAATATATATATAAATGTACAAATATATACGAATATGTACAAATACAATAAGTGTAATAAAAAGAAATACCAGGGAAAGCAAGAAAAGAGAAAGCAAAAAAATATATATAAATATCATATTCCTCACTCTTCCCCCCCATTTCCCCTCAGGTCTCTGATATTCCCCCTTTTCCCCAGGGGGGTGGCATAAAAGTCTTCCTCATCAGGGTCTTACCTCAAGGTTCTTTCTGCGATGATCGGGGGGGTCCCGGGTCTTCCGCCTTCGGGTATTTTGAACACCTGCCGGAGGGTTTCTCTGATCAGGGACCCCGAGGGCGACGTTGGGGGCAGGAACCCAGAGGACGAGAGGTGTCCGTCTCTGTCGATGTCCTCGTTGAAGAGGTTGGTATCGAGGGGGACTTTGGAAGCGGCTGACGAGGAGGCGAGGAGCAGCTGGCCCAGAAGGAGGAGGAGAGGTGTGTGGAGGCGATATGATGGGGCCATGGCCTCTGTGAGCCGTATCAAGGGTAAGTACTGATTATTGGGGCTAATAGGGAGTACTACTTCTTCGGTAAAATACTAATACTTATTAGAGTTACTAATCCTCAAGCTTTTAGTCCAGTCTCGTTTAGAGGGAGGTGGGGTGTCCAGTCTACTTGATTATTTACCTGGGAGCCCGAAGGAGGGACCCCATATTTCCGAAATAGGGTCTAATTGTTGAGGATAGTAAGTGAGGAATGGGGTATTCTACCTGTAATGGAGCGAAGGACCGCGGTGGCCCGAGCCGCCGGTCAAAATGGACGACTGAAAGTGAGGGGAATTTAAACACGTCGAGTGGCGCTCCGGAAGACCGACCGCGACTACCTCCCGTCTTCACTTCCTTTATACTGATCGCCGACCGCCTTTGGCGATGATCCTTCCACTCTCCACCTTCCCCTCTTCTCCCTTACCCCTCGTGTCTGGTCCATCTGGCACTTGCTGCGCCGGGGGGAAGAGGGGGTTGTTCGCACCTTAAACTACCTGGGATAATTCCTACGAACTCGTTCTTGTGTTATTAAACTTTTCAAGCTCATCCACCATTTATCCCTTCTTCCCCCTCTTCCTTGAACACCCCAGAGTGGTGCGGAATGGGGCAAGGAGCGGAGCGTTGTGTGAGTTCTCAGTCCCGAGATCTTCAAGTAGTTTCCTCTTTTGGTTCACAGATTTTAACCTCCTAACTTTACCACTTTATGTATAAACCCTCGTCCTGTGACTTTCTAGTGGGGTTGGCTTTGCTTTATCATTGAATAATAATAACAATTCATATAAAAATAAATAATAAGTGAAAATACACCTAAATAAATAAATAATTCAAAATACTGTGGGCATGTGAGGAGAAAGACTATGAGGTGGAGGAAAAGGAAGGGTCCGCAATTTCTGACAACTCCCTTATGCCCTTCTGCCCACCTGCCCCTTCACCCAACCCTTGCATACCAATGGTACCATGTTTCATCGTAATATGGCCTCCTCAATTGATCAGGGATTTTGCCTCACTCTTTCACTCATTGTATTTCATCATTCTTGTTACTGACCTCTGTTTTTCTTATCCTGATCCCCCTCCCCAAGGCTTTCTACCTCGATGCCTACGCTTCCCGTTTTCCTAGCCTCTACCATCAAGAGCGCGCCTCTTGGTTCTCGGATACTTTAAGTTATCAAGAAATCAATGTTGTTTTTTAGAAGACCTAAAATAGGCTTATTAGTTGTTTAAATTGTTCCAATTTTGCTATGTAAAGATAATTGAAGTAATACTTAGGCCTATTTGAAGCTGTAGTAATGGCTAGGACTTTTAAGTTAGTGTTCTCTTAGCTTTTCTTTAGGCTAAGGTTGCAAAAATGGTATCTGGGTGGCATATTTAACTGTCTGAAGGACAACCTTTCCAACCAAACGTATGAGTCAGAGCCACGAGAAAGTTGTTCTTCTCCACAACTTGGCGAACCTTTTCAAATGGCAGGAAAATTAAAGATACTTCTGACTTTAATCTGGACCTGAATTATCAAGAAATAGAATCTTCTCAGGAAGAAAGGTTCGCTTGCAATTAATTCTCTCAACCTTGGTTGATGAAGATTGAAAAAAGTCAGAGCTGCGAATAACGAGAAATACATAAAAGGTAAACAAAACTCAAAGGGATTGACAAAGAATATCTGAACTAAACTTTCGAAGTTGACTCGATCAAGTGACCTTGACGGAATTGGGCAAGAGTCGAATGATACTCCAATAATACCCTCTCAGCTTTGTTATTCTGATACAATAATACTGAGGATCAGGGAATTTACTCATCATATCCCATCATTCATTTTCCTGACCCTGCCCCTCCGCTACCTCCACGCCTCCTACCTCGTTCTCTATGCCCTATTTTCCCTAGCTACTACCAGCGAAAGTGTTTTTACAGTACCAGCTCTTACGAAATGTTTAATTTTGTCCTAATCCTTTTGAGCTCTAATGATTGACAATATTATAACAAGGTCTGCTGACCAAAAATGTCACATACTATCACTTATTCTGATTTATGACCTTACGACCTTCATTCGAAAGAGAATGTAAAACAACATAAGGGTTTCAAATTTCGTTATAATCAGCCGAATAGTTATGATGTTATTTCCAAAACAAAATAATTAATGGACGAACTTTGGGAGTACCACGGAAGTTATAGCATTCGAAAGAGATCGTAAAACAACATAAGGGTTTCAAATTTCGTTAGAATCGGCCGATTAGTTAAAATGTTATTACAAAAACAAAAAAACAAACAAAATGGGGACCGACCGACATAGTGAGATGTAGAGTCGCCCGCAACAAGATTCTCACGCGACTAAAAATACCAATATCTGATGATGTCATATAAAAGTGATCGAATTAAGTAGGGCGTGCTCCTTGCTGCCGTAGAAAGAAGACGGCCGTTGAAAACTATTTTCCTTTTGCTGTTAGCTAGAAAAGGTTTACCTCTAAATTATTCTTAAAGTGAAGTTTAGATTATTTTTTTAATTCATATTGCTTTATGACAGGGGTGGTCAAACCTTTTTCACAGTGGACCAGATAACTGCGAGAATGACGAGCGCGGGCCGCATAACCATTTTCTTCATTACATTATAGTGAATACACAAAAAACAAAGAGAACCAACATATTGATTTACCAATACACGAAATACCCCTAAAATAAAGACAACAAACATATTTATTTACCGAAAAGTTATCAAAGAAGGCGTCGTTAGCAATAAGATAGTTTATCACACCCAGTGCGCACATATCCGAGTCTCACAAACTAAGCAGCAAAAAAGGTTAGTGAGATTTGTGAAACTGGCGTTTAGCTTTTAAGATATCATCAATATTTGCTTTGTAATTGCTGCATCCAATCAAGAGAATTGCTTTCAAATGTTCATTTGTGGCACAATGCAGCAGTGGGCCGTAGTTTGGAGACCACTGCTCTATAACCTTAAAAGTATTTTTTTAAAGCTTTGTATCGTGAGTACAAAGGTTTTTACCACTTTTAAACTCGATATTTTTATATTCTACCATTTTAGTCGCAAAGGTAAGGTGAACTATTTAATTTTGGTTTTAACCTGAAGAGACAAAAATTCTTTTCAGAGGGTCAACCAGTTTCATATTATAAAGTTAATTTTCTAACATTCATATTCATAGTATTTAAAGTTCGGTAATCATTTACATTAGCGACTCGGGTGTTTTGGTTGTTGTTTTTCGTTCTAAATTGAGCGATATCGGTGTGTTTCATCGTTCGTTATGTATTTGGTTATTCGTATATGTGTTTGGTTACTGGAAGCAGGTTTCGAGCTGTACTATGGGTTATTATATGGGGGGGTGAAGTTCTCCCCCTGCTCGTTTCGCTTGCCCTCAGGAACAAGTAAATAAACGAAAGATTTTGGAACAAAGGACGAATCATTATTTGATATCACGAAAATATCCCGAGTCGCTAATGTAAAAGATTATCCAAAATTCTTCCTATGAGTATTTCTAAAGATCCGTTTCTATCATCTTAAAATTTATATTTAAACATCATTTCAAAGATCATACATTGAAATCTTTAAAGTCGTTCTCAAAAGGTGATTTTATAATCATACAAAGCCATTTATTTATTAGGGGGAGGGGGGATCCTAATAACAATGAACAAAGTGCTGGAAGGCTAAGCGTGGCTTATACGTGATTTATTTAGTTCTCGCATATGGTGGAATTATCCCAGATATTTTGCTTCTGATCGATTTGAGAAGAATTTCTTGATAACCAAATTGTTTTTATAAATGAGCGAAAGTCAGATGAATGTCTTTATTCGCAAAGGTGTGAAAGAAGGAAAGTATAGCATGACCAAATTTAGAGCTGTGTTTATGTTGAGGAGAAATAAAAGTTCACGGTGAAGTGTAGGTGGAAAAAGGTTTTCCAAAATTGTGTCGCTCATTTAGATCGACAGTCGTGGTTGCGGATACCACATCGCAATTGGTATCGCGATCTGCGCCACCAAGGAGGGGGGCAGATTTCGAAAACAAGCATCCTTCACTGTTCAACCGAATGGTTGTTCCTCCCAGCTGATATTGTGGACTCCTCATCTCTCTCTCACTATTTAAATCAAAACTATCATATTACTTACATGGATAACTGTTCAATCCCAGCTCCTAACCCATTATATACTACTTAATCATCTAATTCTATGACTATACCCATATTACTCCATGTTCGACACACAGTACCAGTCACTTATAAATACACCCTAACTTCAATTATCACATCTGACTGGCGTGTCACGATATCTTATATTTACCTTGAATTTACCTTGAATCCCGGTCGATGGGTACCCTCTTGGGTAATGAGACCGTACTGTTGTTTTTAGTTGTATGCAGAACGGATTTTTCAATATGTGAATATATAACTGTGTAGTTCTTTGTGGGTTTTCCATTTTTTTTTCTAATCTTGACTTAAAAATATTTACAGTTTTGCTGGTTACAGTTTCTTTTGAGAGTTTGTTCCATATTGAAGTGACTCTTGTCGGGAAGAAATTGGCTCTTGGACCGGACGAGCTCTGCACTTGGTACTTAAAGCAGTGTCCTCTTGTGTTAGTCGAGAGACCCGTAGTAAACATTGACCTGTCGCACAGGTTACAGTGGTTTCCTATTCGCAGTTCGTCATGTCCATGTGAAATCTTATATAGTTGTATAACATCTGACCTCTGTCTTCTAAAGTATAGGGTAGGTAGATTAAGGGCTTTTAGTCTCTCTGAATAGGAGAGATGAAAGATACTGTGAACCATGCGTGTTGCTCTACGCTGTACCCTCTCTACCATATCTCTGTCTCTTTTAGTTTTGGGAGACCAGATTACTGATGCATACTCCAGATGGGGTCGAATAAGACTCTTGTACAGGGGGAGGAAGGGATCTTTGTCTAGATATTGGAATGTATGCTTAATTGACCCAAGTATCTTGTTGGCTTTGTTGACTTGAGCTTGGACGTGGTTACTAAAGCTTAGATTGCAATCAATAAGAACTCCCAGGTCCTTCTCTCCTGTGGTGTTCTGTAGTGTGTGATCTGTTCCATCATCTCTTGTCATTTTGTACTTGTGCTGGGGGTTGCTATTTCCCATGTGCATATATGGTCTGCTCGACATTGAACAGGCCATGCGGTGCCACATGTGGGCGGCCCTGCCAGGTGAGTAAACTTCATGAGAATGAACACCCCCCCTCTCCCCGCCCACGAGGCACAGTTGACCCCAAGGCAAAATTATTGCGTCAGATTGTGAAATTCTATGAGTCATATTCACCGGACCATGCGCCGTTTGGTTACCATTAACTTAAGCCATCATAATGTCTCCTAAATCCCAAAGCTTCCTCTCATATGAAGGAGCTGACTAAAGATATCAAATCGTATATTTAATCAAACCGAAAACGATTCTCCAGAAAGGTATCCACTGTCTAGCCAAATGATAAGAGACCATTGTTCATACACGAGGAAAAATACTTTGCCAACTAAATGGGTTTTTTTCTTTGTTAAAAAATGATTTCATAATATTTGCGTAATCTTCGCCACACCCGCACTCACACTAACCACAATAGTTTCGAGATTGCCATCCCCGCTCTCGTTTTTCCTGCTTCGATTATTGCAACTCCCTTCTTGTTTTATCCAATACTTCCACTCTTCCATCACTTCAAATTATTTAAAACTTTAGGGTTTTTTCCCCAACTCTACATTTCTCTACAACCCGATGCTCCTTGAACAACCTATTTTGATCCATATTCACTTTCAAGGTCTTCCTTCTTACATACAAGAGCTTATACACCTCAGAATCTCCTACCCCATTAATCGTTTTCCTCACTGAACCTATACAAGCACCTTCGAACCTTACGTTCTAGCTCTGCTCCCTTACTAGTGGGGTGCCCAGGCACTCTGTCATTTCAAATTGATGCAAAAGTTTCGTTTACAGTACCAATTTGAAATTAAGGGTCTATAGAACAATTTTAGTTCGAGTGTCAAGCAGTCATAAAAAAAAATCAAAATGGGCGCCAAAATCAAAGATGGCTGCCAATTTCCAGCTTTTTTTTTTAAATTACGCCGCATAACTTTTGTACTATTGAACCTAAAATGATGATTTTGGTCTCTATACCTAGGTTTGAATGTATGAGTAATTGAATAAAAATAAAATAAACATGATTAGAACATATCTTCTCTTATATTGACTCCTACTTCCAAGTAAATGCTTACACAATTGCTTGAAAAACCTCCTTGAAAAATACATTCAATAAGAAAATGGCTAACAAATTAACCAAGACCCCTATATCCATGTTAGTATTGGAAATTGTTGTAGTCCAGCTACTACTCGCATGTGCACGTGCACTTCAACTTTGTCTCCACGCATTTGCACCAAGAGCAGGTATTGGACAAGTGCATTTCACATCTAGGTGGAACACATCTTTGGCGAGGGGCAACTTGGTCCAAATGGGAAGCAGCTTGCCGTCCTCTTCCTTCCACCCATGGTTAGTTGGGTTGTTGACATGCACCATAGACATGTGGGCTGTTGCCCACATGCTCGCTTTTAAAGACACTCCTTTGAGATGTTGATCCAAAGCATCACCAGTTGGGGAAATTCTCTCCACGTCCCTAGTCTTCTGTGAGAACAAACTCATTCCGACGAGGTCAACATCATTGTCCACGTTTGATTCATTTGAGTACAACATACAGACAAAGTTTGTTGCCACTTTTTTTCAACCTTGGTAATGTTTGGAATGTAGGGTCGACAATAGTTGTAAATTGCTCCATAAGGGGATGGCACTTCATGCATTAACGTGCAGCAGGATCGCTTACCCTTGAACTTGAATGAAGAAGTATTTTCTGATCCAGTGACTGCATGGAAAAGGGCCATGGCTTTGCACGTTGTCGTGCCCGGATTTCTTCCACCGGATTCAGAGCCTTGATGTGATGGAAATTACTCAGAAGGATTACAACAACATCTGTGTCTCCAGTACACACCATCCCAAGTGACGAAGATTGGAAGGCGTGGAGGGAGGAGATGTACTAAGACACGCTTGTCGCTTCCTCATGGTTGCATTGATCCATTGGTGGACTATTTCCAACATGGTGGACTTGATCACCTGCAGTGATGTAGACATTCTTGTCATATGGGAAATGTTCTTCTGTTATCTTTTTTGACAAGAATGAGAACAGTTCATTCTTGTTATCAACGTTCGCCAGAAAATTCTGCCAATTTCCTGGGATTTTGGCAGTACCAGATGTGCGTTGTCAGATGCCTGTTCCTCGCTTTTCCTTTGTGCCTCCTTTGATCGTCAGTGCACGATACTGGTCCCAGACAATATCTACTCTTGTCGATCGCTTCAAGTCGTGGCGAACTCTAGGGCAGAATACTTGCCGAAATATGAATCAAAGGTCTTGCCTTGGACAGTTGTACCAGGAAGTGAGTGCATAAGTACTCCACCGTCAATAATAGTGAAGTCGTAAACATCTGGCGCAACTAGCTCCTCGTCGACAGAAATGGCGATACTTGTACTGACTTCCATGATATATTCAAACAAATCTGACTTGGTACAAGAGTTCAGGGAGCCTTCGGATGATAATGCAGGTGGGTATGGGGAAGATTCGTGCTGAATAAACTCTCACAAATCCCCCCGTGGCTGACTAGTACAAGAAAAATTTGACCAAAAAGCTCTGCATGACGTTTGAAGTACTACATTTACAGCTTAATTGCCGACTTCTTTTGTGTTTTCTTCTCATGGAACGACAATTAGTTGTTTCGCTTGATTGGTGATGTCATGGGTGTGTCATTTAAGTCAAGCACACTCTTGTCCCATAGACTAGACTTTATGGACAGATACGGCAGCAGCCGCAGACTCTCCACTGTGCTCCTCAAAAGGATTCCCATTGCTCAGCAATCAGTGCATATCCTTCCTCATGATGAGGGAGTTCTTCATCATCATCGTTATCATTTGCACCAGTAAACTTCTCAACGACACGGCTGATTTCTGTGCTAGTCACGATCCAACGTTCCAGCATGTCACGGTTCTCTGTGAGACCAATAATGCCACCAACTCCTTTCGCCCTTTTGTTGGCTTGCTCTTGTGTTTTATCGATGGGTAAGGATGAGAAATGGCGATTGCTTCGAGTTATTGTCCAGTGTCCCTTCTTAAACTCTTCCAGGATGCTATCTGGTGGGCCTTCCAGGTCTCGGATAAATATTAGAATCAACTTGGCGTAATTCTGTTGATCTAGAGCAAAGAACAGATGCACAAGCTCTTGCAGGGTAGTAACCATGAATTCGAACTTCCACTCCCGATGTGCCCGGATAAACATGAATGTGATCTGTTGGTACTTGTTTACGAGTAGCCAGAATTTGAACTTGGACTCTGTTGGGAAGCTACCACAACTCAATCCTCAAGATCCATCTGGGTTCCGCTGTCTTCGTATGCTCGCTTCAGAAGGCTGTCAAGTACCATAACAGTAACTTGATGGGCATATCTTGTTCTCATTACATTGGATGCATTCAGAAAAGCTGTGGCTGCTGCGTCTGTCTTCACTAGTCTAGGTTTTTCAGGGTTTCAGGTCATCCAGACCCACGCATAAGATCTCCAATGGTGCTCCACAAAGCCATCTCAATGTGGAGCCCCCCTATCATAACCAACCACAAACTTGTCTGACCCATAAATGTCAGGAAAGGTCCACTGCATTTTTTTGGCGAGGTCATAGAGTGGTTGGTCCACTACCAACATAAGGATTTGGTGTGGGTTGAGGTATCAGTTGTCTTTTTCATCAGTTCAATTCCATGCCGAATCATTTCTAGAGTGGCAGCTTTTTCATGGAAAAGTGGCAGGATGGTTTCAATGCATTTTTCCGGTTGTCTGACAGTATCTGATCGAGCTGCATGGTAGGAAGACTACATCGCTGGAGTGTGTTTTTCTGTATCACAATCCACATATAGGATATCATTTACTGCAGCCATCCATGCCCGTTCGTGTTGTTTCTCATCATCGAATGAACATCTTTTACCGGAGGTTGGGTGACAAGATTTCGGCCCACAGGTGGATAAACGTACACGAACGAGGCAGGATGGGTTCACTGCTGCGTGTTCCTGTTTTCTGCGAGTTGATTTGTAGACATTATTGGTCCAACCCAGGCGTCTGTGAAGAAGAAAACTGAAATATTGAAATACCAGTCCCATGGAAGGATGAGCTTGCAGTGCGTGATGTGGGATTGTGATCCAGGTTATCCAAGGCTGCAACTGTGAAAATGCCCTGATGCAAATTTGTAGGACAGACTATATCAGCGTTGTCCCTTGCATGATTTGCAATAACCTGTGCAAATTTAGATTTATTGCTGAGGACTTTCTTATATCACACGCTCAGAGCATACTTGTGTAGTAGTTCTACCAGTTTCTTGCTTCTTGTTTGGGAATTCAATTTGAGGGCCAGGAACATTGCAAGTGGAGGCTCACAATTCAAGTTCGCAGAAAGAGAAGGCATATTTAGCACGGCCAACTGACTCACAGAGAGGATCGTCCTGGAATTCTCTTGTTCTGGCGATGATTTAGATCCTGCGGGGAGATGATGGAAGAAATACTTTATACGTTGTGGAACAGATGATTCTTCGCAACCATTTGGAAATGAGCCATCAAACCTGAATGCATTGTCGTGATCCAAAACAGCTTTACGGAGAATCAATGCTGACATTAGTAATGTACGTGCTTGCTCATCTGGTGTTTGAGTTGCATCTGATATGACCTTTCTAGCCGTCTTCGAACAAATGACGAAAACCCGGTCTCGGATACCTTTCTTCTCTGTAAAATTCAGGAAGTGTTCCAGGACTCTTTCCTTTAGCCGTGTCCGGTTCACGGTCTTCTGTATTCCATGTTCTTATATCTCGGTCATCATATCTTTCAGATCTTGCAATGCAAAAATTCTACGACTTCCAGTGACTTCTTCATTTATAAATTGGAGCAGTTCATTTTCTGTTGTAGCCGGGAGATTTTCGCTAGCTGTGTCTTGTTTACAAATCGCATCATAACGCTGATTGAACCCTTTGTAGCAATTCCGATGGTACTTGGCTTCAATGGCGACCACATCGCCTTCGGCAAGGAGTGCCACGATACGCTCTTCTTCCAGTGCGACTGCCTTGTCATGTATCTGTTGGGCGAGTGTAACCTTCTGGAAAGAATGGTCTGCTGCATTTGTTTCATAACCACATAAGATACACAGATTACGATTAGCAGCACTATGACTCGACCGGGAGCTTTTTCTTGCAGGAGGCAATCCTTCATTATGACGTTTTTTTGCATGGTCAAGTGCTGATGCCCTGTAAAGTTGACGACAAGATTTATGCCAGGATACACAATTTTTCTGCATGGTTTCTTCATCTAGAAGTTCTACGTCTGGTTGGGGAGTGGCACCAATTGCTCTGAATTGACTTGCAAGGCTGATGATTTCTGTGTACGACCCCCCTCTCTACGACTGGTGACTGGATTCGCAAGAGGACAAACAAGCACTTCCTCAGTTTGCTTTTGGCACAAAGTACACAACTGCCATATCCTTGCCTCAGCCCTCTCAGAAACAACCTGGAAAGAAACAAAGAAAAAAGACAATATTAAATAACTGCTGTCTGTACAAGGGGCGTCTCAAATAAAGTTTTTACCTGAAAAATTATAAGAAAGGTATTATCTGGAAATACAAGTAAGTATGCAGATGGAGACGATTAATCACCTGTGAAAAGAGACCGATAAAATGGTAAATGAAGAACACAATTAGTGATCAGTTAGTAAGTTATGAATCATACATAAAAATATAGATATAGAACCAAAATCACTATTTTAGGTTCAATAGTACAAAAGTTAGGAGGCGCAATGGAAAAAAAAGCTGGAAATTGGCAGCCATCTTGGATTTTGGCAGCCTTTTTATTCTATCTGACTGCTTGACACTCGAACCAGAATTGTTCCATAGACCCTTACCTTCAAATTGGTACTGAAAACAAAACTTTTGAATTAATTTGAAAAAACAAAACAAAACCCCATGCATGCCCCCCATCCCTCCTATACTGAATGAATGACAGAGTTCCCTTGACATTTGCGCCCTGAAAGTGGAATGACTTTTTAAAAATTTTAAGAGCTCATCTGGCGACTGCCTACTTAGGCATTAGTCGCCGTATTCACCACTGCCTAATACTAGGCATCTTTAAAGTAAGATGCAAAAAACAACAAAAATGAAAATAAAATGAGGAAAAAGGCAATAAGCAGGAGGCAAGCTCCGGCGTCGAGAGAAGGTCCGCCTCCTCCCGGCGCAGGAACGTGTGACCTACTAAAATAACAAAAAACACTAGTTAAATAAAGGGGAGAAGGCCGGCCTCCCCCCAAAAGTCCATAAGTCCACCAGTCAATGTACAAGGGACAGGCGGTGAAGACCCCGCCCATGCAGGTACCGGGACAGGTAACGTGCGCGGGGATCGACCAGACTGAGACATTTAACAAGATTGTGCCGAACAGTCTGGGGGACAACGCAGTCTTCACAGTAGGGCGCTGACGAGAGCTCCATCAAATGGCGGTGCGTTCCGCGAGTGTGTCCAATTCGGAAACGATAGAAAGCAGCCTGATGCCTTTGCGGCATTGAGGGGGGAGGGGTAGGTCAATGGGGACATTCGCGGCGCAATGGCACGCAACTTTACGTTCTCTTTGACCGTCTCCCATTTTGTTTTTGCCGAGCAGCCGCACGAGATGCCCGTATACTTGCCATGTAGTCGGTGTGAGGAAGAGCGAAACGCTGGTCCGGTTGCCAAGTCCTCGCGGACTCTTTGGCGCGCTCATTTCCCGCAATTCCTACCTGTCCAAGAACCCAGCAGAAAATAATATCGACATCCGCCCGGCTTGCCAAAACCGTCGCTTCTCGGATATCGCGAACCAGGGGATGCGGAGATTCCAATGCCCCGAGAGCACTCAGGGCGCTTTGAGAGTCGCTATAGAGCACAATCCGTTCTCCGAGCTGGATACGTCGCGTAATCTCCTGTACCGAGTGGTGTATTGCCACCAGCTCAGCTGTGAAGACAGACGCAACGCCTTGCAGAGCACAGCTGACTTCAAACAAAGGGGATACGGCGCGGAAGACGACCCCCTCTTGGGACTTGGAGCCATCCGTATACACTGGCACGGTTCCAGCGTGACACGATGTGTGCTCCAAAAAGGTCGAACGCAGTACTCCCGGCGCAGTACAAGCTTTGGGAGCAGAGGCGTGGCGACAAATAGCCAAATTTGGTAGCCTCCAGGGTGGCGTCCTGGGCAGAACCAGGGGCACCACCGGCATAAGAGGTATACCTAGCTCTCGAAGGAGTTTCCTGGACCTAAACCCAAAGGGATTAGAGTATGACTGGCGTCTCTCGGCGGAATAGGCACTGTCGAAATTAGCTGCGAATGCAGTGAGAGCTGTTGGCGACTGAGGGAGGCGCCGGGTTCGCGCGTACAGGAGAATGATACGCTCTACACGGCTTAGAGCGAGTGTCATCTCCCCAGAATCGACTAGTAAGCTCTCAATAGAGAAAGTGCGGAAGGCACCGGTCGCAAGGCGAAGGCCGGTGTGGTGGATCGAGTCCACCTTCCGCAATACACGCTCAGCTGCGGATGCGTAAAACTCGCATCCGTAGTCGAGCTTCAAACGAACGTCACAGAACGTAGAATATCCATAACGAAGGTACAAAAGACCCCAAGGCTGCGAATATGAGCTTCCCAGGTGAGGCATCGGTCAAATACAAGACCAAGGAAACGGTGCAATTCAACCACTTCCAATCGTACCCCATTAAAAAACAAGTTTGGGTCAGGGTGGAGCCGTGGATGGCGGAGCCGTGGATGGCGGCAGAACGGCCCTACCTTAGTCTTGGCAAGGAAAACCGAAACCTGTGCGCTTCGGCATAGCAAGAGACGCGGTTCAGTGCCTGTTAGAGTCGACGCTCCAGAGTTGGCATCTGGACCTCACCAAAACAGATCGAAAGGTCGTCCACGTAGAACGTAGCGAGTACATCTTCCGGTAGCACCAAGGTAATGCCGTTGATGCTCAGAGCAAAGAGCGTGACAGTAAGGAAACTCCCCTGCGGGACGCCATTTTCTGCTCTATTGGGCCGAAGAGGGCTCCCCCCCACCCGTAGACGGAATCGACGATCTCGCAAAAATTCACATATAAAGATTAGGAGGCGTCCCCTCGCCCCCATCGTGTGCTGAGTCTCCATGATACTGTATCGCCATGCGGTATCATAGGCTTTCTCCAGATCGAAAAAACACCGTGGCGTAGTGCTGTATACGAAGGAAGGCCTCGCAGACGGTACTTTCCAGTCGTAGCAGAGCATCCGACGTGGAGGGAAACTTGCGGAAGCCGCACTGTGCACAAGACAGATAGCCTCCGCTGTCCAGGAAAAAGGCTAATCTAATATTTACCAATTTCTCCATCAACTTGCACACGCAAGAGGTTAGAGAGATTGGGCGGAAACCAGCCTGAGTAGAGTGATCTCTCTACGGTTTGCAAAGGGCGAGCACAGTAGCGATTCGCCAGGAATCCGAGAAGAGACCCTCCACCTAGATCCTGTTGAAAAAATTTAACAGAAAGGCCATGCCTCGCTTAGCCAGATGTCGAAGCATGGCGTAGGGGACATCGTCTGGACCATAGGCGGTGTCCGCGCATGAAGCAAGAGCGGAACGCAACTCACTCAGAGTAAACCTGTCGTTGAAGGGTTCCCCGCCTCTGGAGGTAAAGTCCAGCCAGCGGCCTTGTGGGACATCACGACATGCATTGAATACTGGCGGAGCAGCATCCTGGCTAGACAATGCGGACAAAGCGTTCGCGAAGGATTCCGTCACGGACGCGCGGGGTCCGAGATTGCGGTCCTATTCTCTTGGAGAACGGATGGGGGGTTCCTGCGAGAACTTTCTCTGAATCCTTTTGACTCGTTTCACACCTCTGCTAGAGGGGTCTTTCCGTTATGTGAAGACACGTATGCCCTTCGAGAAGAGCGGCGGCCGTGCTTCGAAATATACCGGAACCTAGCCCTAGCCTGATGAAATTCACCGAGAATGAAATCGTTTGGACGGTGCTTATAGCGCATGTAAGCATAGCGCTTCTGCTTGAGGGCCGTCTTACACTCGGCTGACCACCACGTGACTGGTCAGCGTACAAAACGGCTAGACCTTCTTGGAATAGTAGCTAGACCCGCGGTGATGAGGTTGCCGGGGAAGAACTCAACGGCCTCATCTAACGACCTAAATTCCTCGACTGAGATAGAGAGTTCAGTCACTTCCTGAAATGTAGACCACCGCGCCCACGCCCAGCACCACCGGGGCGGGCTCTCGGGTGGCAGCGGCCCAGAAAATGATATTTGAATGGAAAAGTGATCACTCTCATGGATGTCATCGACCTCACCCGAATCAAAATAAGGATGTGCATCCGGAGAGCACAAATATAGATCGAGGCAAGAAAATGAAGTGGTTCTCGGGCATTGATGCGTAAACTCATCCACATTTAGGACACCCATCTCAAGCTCGTCGATCAGGTCAGCAAGAACTTTACCCCAGGAATTAATAGAGTAGTCTCCCCAGAGGTGGTCTCTACTGTCTACATATCGGAGCAAGAGAAAGGGCCTTAGCAACGGTGCCACGACGCGGCAAAATTCCTCCGCGTCGAAGTCGGCTGACGGTGGAATGTACGCAGAAATAACAGTATACCTCCTATCAAGGTGCATCTGCACAGGTAAAGCAAAGAGAAGTCGGAGACATCATGCTCGAGTGTAAATCGCACATCCTCCCGCCCGTCCCCATTCCTCTGGTTGTGGGGTCGCAAAACCCTTATATACGGGAGAGTGGGCAGGGAGCATGCGCCCAGCATGATCTCCTGCTAAAAGATGGCTAACGGAGAACGGGAAGAGACGAGCCTTAGCAGGTCCTCTTAGTTGGCAGTTGGCCCGGAGTTCATGGGAATTCCACTGCAGAAATATGGCCTCCAGGCCTAGCTCGGTGGAGATGTGAGGGACCTCTTCGAAGAGAAGACCCACACGGGAATGGCCGTATGCTTCCCGGAGGCAGAAACCCGGGCGCTGTTTGCCGGACTTATTGGGGGAGGTTGGGCTCAACATGCGAGTCTTTTCCTCACTCCGCCTGAAAAACTTAGGAGGGTCCCCACTTCGGAGGCGGGGGGTCCTCCTTTCGAGGCTCTACCGTCTCCGAGCCACTCAGCCCACCACCGGGCGTGGGCGAAGGAGCCCAACCTCCCTTTTTGCTGTGCTCCTTTCGGGGGGGAAATCAGCTTTAGAAACCCCGGAAGATGGCCTAGCGACAACTTCAAGGGTGATACTTCCTGAGTCTAACGACTCGGTGGAGGCGCGTGACCGTGTAAGAGGAAACGGCCACGCTACGGGAATGGGCGTGGAGCCCTGGTTTAGCCGGGGCTGGGTGTGGACCCTTTGTGACACCAGCTTTACCAGGGGAGCGCCCGGGGTGGGTAGAACCCGCAGAAGTGTTCCGAATTTCCGCGGAAATGACCGTACTCGTAGGCCTGGAGGGGCAAGGAGCAGAGAGTGTCTTTTTCAACATTGAGGCATAGGACGTCCCGGGTAGTGCCGGGCGTGCCAGGGCCAAGTCCTTAGCCTCGCGAAATGAAAGACGATCCTGAGCATGAACGGCCAGGATTTTCTTCTCAAGGAGATACGCACCACATTGCTCCGAAGAAGCGGGGTGCGGCTCTCCGCAATTGACACACTTGGCCATACACGATTTGGACTTATTGTGTTTGGCTTTGGAGCAACTTACACAGGTTTCGGGTAACCCCGACTTTGCACGTTGACAGCAGCCATTAGTATGGCCGAAACGGTGGCAGTAATAGCATATCCGCGGCAGTGGCACGAATGCCTTCACGCGGTAGCGATACCAACTGGCACGCACCGACTCAGGGAGCTTCTTACAGTTAAACATGACGAAGAGTGTAGGGGTGGGTCTCGTGGCCCCCCCTCTGTTTTCCCATCACACATTCGACCTTGACCGCCCCATGGTAGGCCAGCTCTAAGGTGATGTCCTCTATGGAGTAGTCAACGAAGTTCATGGGAGAGTGCGGCGTCACACTCACCGGGGTGCCATCAAGTGTCCGAAGGGCACTAATCATGTCCGCCTCGGAAGGATTCGACGCATTCGCCAGAAGTCTCCCGTCCGAGAAACTGGTCACTTTCGGCTCTCTACCAATCACACTAGCTAAAATAATCCTCTGATGGATCGTGTTGCCCTTCGCCAACATACTGCCATCAGTGGAGCGAATAACCAGGAAGCGTTTGAAGCAAGCGGGCTCGGAAACGCCGGGTAGTATCTGAATGAGGGGCCCCGATGTAATCGAGGCTTCGCTCTGCCCACTAGCACGTTTGGTCTTAGTCAGGGGCTCCGCACCCGGGGTGGCAGAGGGGCCGGATGTGCCGATCTTGGCTTGGTCTTATACCGAAGTGGAAGCAGACACATCCGTCCCCGCATCCCCCGCAGATGGAGAGGAGCCCCGAGTCTTTTTAGTCTTTTTCTTGTTTTTTTCTTTTTAGAAGACGAGGGCGGGGAATGAACCCGCTCCTCCCCTGCGCCGGCAGGAGCCCCCAGGCCGGATGTACCGGCCTCAGCAAGGTCCTTCTCCGAGATCGAGAAGGTCCTGGTTGTCA
The DNA here is from genome assembly GCA_963969495.1 of Ceratothoa steindachneri. NCBI lineage: Eukaryota > Metazoa > Arthropoda > Malacostraca > Isopoda > Cymothoidae > Ceratothoa > Ceratothoa steindachneri. The sequence goes on along the minus strand of OZ018323.1, from coordinate 58,706,047 downwards.
CAGGGGCACTTACCGAAGGAAGAGATCCCTCCCGTCCTTGTACTGCCTTAGAGACCCGAGCTGTTTGAGGAGGACCTTGCATAGGGGCAGACTCGAGTTCGGCTGGGTTGCTCTCTATTTGGCCATAGCCGCCCCAGGACATCACATGTCCCATTGGCAGCAGTTTCACTAGTCGAATATGGGGAGGCACAGGCCTTTACCCCCGCTAGGTTTAAGATTCGAGCCAGCAGGTCTTTTGCTGGAAGCGACCGATGGGTCCTGTCTTTCCTCTCCCCCCTAAAGGGGTTTGCCCTACCGAGCCGCTTCAATTGGGAGCGGTCGGCTATGGGCTGCCTGCTGACTTCTTGGCAGTCCCTTTGGAAACTAAAGGGGGGACTGCCGCTGGAATGAGGGAGGCACCCGAAGGCACCTCCAGACAAGGGGGTGAAGGGGAATCCCCTACACCCGTAGGCGAAGGAGAGAAGTAAGCCTCCTTTCTGGTTAAAGAGATTTAGAGGGTCCCCTGTGAGATCACAGGGGGGAGGGGACCTCCATTTATTTTTTGGAGCTGCCCGAGAGTGGCTCCGACGGTAGATGAGGGGAGATTGAGGGGCGATTTTTGGTTTTGTCATCATTGGCCATGGTGACCCTAATTTCTCTACTGGATGCAAACGCTAATCGCCCCTCGCATTAGCCCGCTCTGCAAGTTGTGCGCACGAGGCTGGCAGATACAAGTGTCGCCATTTAAGGCGACAAAATTGATAGAATGTGAAGTGAGAAGGAAAGGGGATGTGAGGAAGATATGGGTGGGGATGAAGCAGGTTGTTAAAAACTCACCATCCCCAACCCGAGCTCAGGGGTTAGGGAACATTGTTCCTTCCCCCCTCAGCCCCGATCCGGAATAGTTGGCTGAGAAGGTCAGCATCTACCCTGAGAAAATAGAGGCTGAACAGAGAAAGTTGTGAGGGGGCTTGTAGGGGAAGTGAAGAAGTAGGGGAGAAATACAGGTTGTCTGAAAGAAGGAGAAGAGGCTAAACTGGGACCGGAGAATGTAGAATGAGCTACCCCTACATTATGCTCCTCCTCCTTCTTTCTTTGCGCTTTCAAGCCTCCCTCCCAAGATCATTTTCTTAGTTGGAAGACGAGGGTCCTGTGAATGCCCGTGACCATGAAATAGAGCTAAGTTTTAAGGGAGCAGTTCGTATAAGGAAAGCAAGCGTTTGAAAGTATGAACTAGAATCTCCTGAAAGCATTATTATTATTATTATAAACCAATTATTAATATGAAAGTCTACGCCAGGAGTTGCTTGTGGTTAGTGCGCATCAATACCATTAAAAATACCCATACCTTTACGCCCTATTGAAAGCCCAAACCGCGCATTTATTTTCAGGCTAGATTGTCACTCCATAGTGGTAGGGGTCTTTTTTGTAGCATTTAGTCGGCCCATAGTTTCCTCTGGGCTAATAGGGCCCTATGAAATGTAGCATCTCGTTCAGTCAGGGTTCACCCCTTGGTAAAAGATCCCATGTAAAGTCCCCCTCACCACCCCTTCGGTCAGCCCCTTCTCTCTCAAACACCCTCACCCTACACACCACCTACACAGGCCTGCGTTTGAAGAAGATTTCTGTTCCTGCAGTTTTCTTTAGTGATTCCTAACGAATTGTTCTCCTAATTTGAAAAAAGATATTGATTTTGTTCAATCAGGTCTAGTTTTTGAGATACAACGCACTACTGTTTTTAGAAAAGGGCCATTTTTGAAAAAATCCCTTATTTATATAAAAGTTATTTAATAAATTACAATTACTTGTAATAAAAAAAATACCGACTCAATTCGACTTTCTTTTAATTAATTTTAAACTTACAGACTACTTATGAGCTTACCCAGGAGTGCAAAGAAACTATTTTCCAAGAAAAGAAGTCCTTGATGACTTCCGCTTGTGAAGGGATGTTGGTTCGTCGCGTTTAAGACACCAGCAATAGTCAGCTAACATGTTGATGTCCCCGCGTCCTTGATATGTTGTCCTTATCGTCTGTATGTCTTGGTGAAATCTTTCTCCTTGTTCCTCGCTATGATCTCCACAGTTTGCCGGAAAATAGTCAAGATGTGACTGGATAAAATGCATTTTTATCGACATGCGAGCTCCCATTTTTTCGGAGCTTTTCATAAGCTCATTTACATGTGAGATATATTCTGAGCTTCTTTTATTTTCCAGAAAACCGTCGATTACTTTACTAAACGCTCGCCATGCTTCTTGTTCACTGGCTTCCATATTGGTGTAAAAATGCTTGTCCTTTAACAGAGTTCTAATTTGGGGACTATCAAATATGCCTGCATGGAGCTTGGCATCACTGATCTGTGGGAATTTTTGCAGTAGATACTTAAAAGCTTGGCCTTCTTTATTCAGTGCTTTGACAAAGTTCTTCATCAGGCCAAGCTTTATATGAAGAGGAGGCAGTAAAACATTTTTAGGAGGGACTAGAGGTTGAGCTACCACATTGTGGCAGCCAATTTGGAATGCCTCTCGAGATGGCCAGTCTTTTTGCTTATAGTGAAGACTATCCGCCCGGCTATCCCATAAGCACATGAAGCATGGATATTTTGTGTAGCCTCCTTGCATCCCAAGAAGAAGGCACACAACCTGAAAGAAAACATATTGATGTACATGGTTTCTAAGAACTTCTATTTTTTGCATAGGCAATTTTCACTAAGTTTATTAGGGGTAGGGAGAAACTAATATGTGCATAATATCCTTCTGTCATTGGTATTTAGAAACAAACATTCCTTGAAATATTTAACAAGTTCAATAAAGTAAAATATATCTTACCTTGAGATCACCACATATTAACCAGTTCTGGTTAGAGTACTTGATTGTATTAATCAATACTTTCATATTTTCGTAGCTTTCTGTTAACTGACCTGAATGGCCAATAGGTACAGATGCCATTTTATTGCCAATATTTAAGAGTACTGCCTTCAAACTTCTGCTAGAAGAATCAATAAAGAGCCTCCATTCACTTGGTTGGTAAGGAACGCCAAGTGCCTCAATTAAACCTTTTACATCATTGCAATACACCAAAGAGCTGCAAGAATCAACTGCAAAGAACTTTCGAAACTCTTCGTCTCTATTTCTGAACCAAAGGTATGTAGTTTCTTGAGAGAGGAGGTTGCTCTCACTAAGACGGGATGCAAGAAGTTGTGCGTTCTCTTTAGAAAGACCAAGATCTCTAGTCAAGTCATTTAATTGACCTTGAGTGAGTGGTCTTGGCAAAGTCATTGTAGACGTAGGCTGATATGTCACTGAAGTGTCAGTGTCATCCACTTCTATATCTTCTATATTGTCTTGTAGCTCAGTATTTTTAGGTGGAGAAGGAACTGGAACTCCTGGACCATGTGGTTGTGGTTTAATGGCAGAAGGAACATCCGGATAGACTACAGTGTGTTTGTTCTTCTTATTGACACCTGAAAAAAAGTTTCGCATACTTAATTTACATACTTTTAATTCACTCGACCCTAGTTTCCACATTTTTATACACATTTTTCATACCAGGTAAATTTACAATTTTTAAATACAATAAATTTTTATATACAATTTAACCACAATTTTTCTACCAGCATAATACACTATTTTTATACACAATTACAATTTTAATAGGCTACCAAAAGATTTGTATAAACATTTCTAGATTTGTCAAGGACTATATTGTTAAAGTAATTATCTCACCTTTAAGATTTGTCATGCAAATTTAGCAGTCTGTAATGTGGTCCTTGCCTTCTCTCCACACCATAGGTACACCAAATGACAAACAGTTCGTTTTGCCCTCACTCCAGCTTTGCAGCACATATGTGGAGCAAAGTTTTGGTCTTGATCACCTAGCTTTATTCTAAAATATGCATTGTAAAGGAACTTTAGTAACGGCGTTATAGTGCATTGCTGGTCACTAAAAGTTACCTTTCCACAAACAAAACAAAATCTATCAGGACTGTTTTTACACTTTCTATTCATTTTTATGAAATATAAGGAGTTTTGCTAATGTATTTGCCTGCAAAAAAATTCAAAAAGATAAATAATGTTTCAGAAATACACTTTAAACACTGTTCATAGATGCGAAAAGTCATGGATTAAAAAACCAACACTTAGTTGGAGAGTGAGCAAGCAACACACAACCACTCGCGCTCGCAGTCAGCTAGAGACTGAGCTCTCTAACGCCATCTAGGGAGCTTGGTCTGTATCTTAAGAACTAGACCTGATTGAGCAATATAAATGCTTGATTTGGATTTAGGAGACAAATTTCATTAAGAATCACCTATGAAACCCTCAGGAACATTTTTGACGCAGACCAGTGCTATCGTAGATGGAGAAACTTATCAACCAATGGTGAAAGTATTACCAAATAAATTCCATCCAATACAAAAATCAAAAGAAACTAACAATGGTGGAAGGTTTAATAAATAATAATAATTTATAATAAATAAAATTACCTTTATTTTCATCTTTGGAATAATGCCTCAGGCGTCCTAAGTGGATTCATGTTATACCGGTTGATGCCAAAGATACGACTTACATCCAAGTACTTTTGATTCGTTCGGAAGAATTCTGATGAGCTCATCTTATTTTTTAACTGCGGGGAAGCAAGCAGGTCTTTGGGTCATGCAAATATCGTCTTCTGCCCGCAACGAGTCGCTGGCTCTAAAGCCGATGCTACCAGAGGTAATTGAGGTCAATGAGTTTGAATATGCTATAAGTTGACCACCAGGTGGCACCACCTAGTGGCTAAAGGTGTTAAATCACCCATTTTAGCCGAAGGTCCACTAGACCATGTCTAGCTAGTTCCCAATTAATGTGAATATTACTCGAATTGGTCACCGGGGGTCAAGATTCTACCAATTAATAATGTAAACCAAACAAAAAAAATACCCCGATCAGCGATACACCATTTTCACCTATTTTTTGACCGCTTTTCATCTATTTTTTGTCTTCATTATTGTAATATTTCGTATTGTGTTATTAGTGTTTATCACATGAAAGCATCTAGGGGTATATTTATCACTTCAACCCCTTATTACCTAGAGATATCTAATTTTGTGTAAAAAGTGTTTACATTAGTCTAGGTGAGAAGTTGTACAAAATGTACATATTCATCTAGGGTCCAGGTCTGGCCCCTCGCGACTACTTTTTATTCCGCCAGCTCAAGGCTGCACTGCGTGGACGCCGGTTTGAGGACGATGAAGATGTCCAGCTCGCCGTCCAGGAGTGGATTGAACGGCAGTCGGGAGATTTCTGGTTGTCGGGAATTCGAAGCCTCAGGAACAAGTGGCGCAAGTGCATTGAAGTCGAGGGTAGTCATATTGAAAAATAATAAAACACTTTTCCTCATTTCCAAATTGCAAAACGACTCTTCCAACTTTTTCCTTGTGGCACTGCCATGCTTTTTCCTATGGTGGTGCCATGACTTTTCCTGGTAGCGCTGCCATTCTTTTATTGTAGCTAGCTTGGAGCACACCTCGTGTCACGCTGGAACCGTGCCAGTGTACACAGATGGCTCCAAGTCCCAAGAGGGGGTCAGCTTCCACACCGTATCCCCTCTGTTTGAAGTCAGCGGGGCTCTGCCAGGCGCTGCGTCTGTCTTCACGGCCGAGCTGGTGGTAATACACCACTCGGTACGGGAGATTACGCGACGTGCCCGGTTCGGAGACCGGATTGTGATCTATTGCGACTCACAAAGCGCCCTGAGTGCTCTCGGGGCTTTAGATTCTCCGCATCCCCTGGTTCGCGATATCCGTGACGCCACAGTTTTGGCGAGCCGGGTGGATGTCGAGATTATCTTCTGCTGGGTTCCTGGACATGTAGGAATTGCGGGGAATGAGCGCGCCGCTGAGGGCGCCAAAGAGTCCGCGAGGACTCTGTGACCGGACCAGCGTTTCGCTCTTCCTCACACCGACTACATGGCAGGAATACGGGCAGCTTTTCGGACTGCTTGGCAAAGAAGATGGGAGACGGTCAAAGGGAACTTAAAGTTGCGTGCCATTGCGCCCCGACTGTTCCCATGGACCTATCCCCCAATGCGGGGGCGATGGGGAATATCGCGCAACTCATAGCCTATGTTCCCTAAATGTTGGCACACCACCTTCACGTGGTGCCCCTGTTTTTTAACTGAACGTGTGCCCAACATCCGAACACCAGGCGGGATATCCTGGTTTGGGTATCTGACTAAGGGTACCCACCAACCTTTTGGGGCAGTTGTGTGTATGGACACCAGCACACTTCTGGCCCATATGGTTGTCTTTGCTGTGGCCCTGCAGTTAGTGAATGGCATCACAAGGGCTAGGTGACCTCACACCAACATAAAAGGTGGGTGAGGGGAACCCCATGAGGCGGTTTGATGATCAAACACTGGCATCACTCCGGCATCCCCAAATAAACTTGTGGGGCGACTGTGTGTCTGAACCCCAGCGCACTTTCGGCCCACTTGGTCCTAGTCAGTATGTGTACTCTGTACAAGTCGACGGATGTACTCACTGGGGGGCATCGTCCGCAGGACCGTGCCACGGAGGTAGGTTTGGTTGCCTGGGTCGTTGTTTTGCTTTCGGGAGGTCTTTGCACCGCAGTCCAGTAAAACTCCGTTATGCGGCTCCGCTGTTTTTGAAACAACAGTGGAAGTCAGGGGGCGGGCTACCCTGTCTGGACTGTATGGGCGCTCTCCGGACTCACGATGGCGATTTGGTACATGCCCTCGGCTCCAGAGACACCACTTATAAAAATAAAAATCATATGGGTAAATTTTCCAAAAACTCATCCCAGAGACCGCCGGCCTCTGGTCACCTTGAAAACAGCAAAGATCTTCGTCGCTTGGATCCTTTTGGATCAGAAGTAGACGAAGAACTGGATTATGACCGCTTTATAGTACTCAAATCCAGTAACGAACGTTGTCCTCTTAGCAAAGCTGACATCTTTGATGTCTTTGACGACTTCGTAAACAAGTGTGGCGAACCTGCTCAAATGTGGCCGCGCAATGATGGTGCATTGATTGTCGAGGCCAAGTCTAATAAGCAGCAAAAGAGAATTCAATCTCTCGAAAAGTTAGCCTCAGTGAATGTATCATCTGCGTCTCACCCGACATTTAATACCTCCAAAGGTGTTATTCGATCGGGTGAACTCATTGAGTATGATATCGACAGGTTGGTGACAAAACTTGCCAATCAGAAAGTAACAAGTGCACATCGCATTTCTAGGTTTGTGAATGGCGCTAGGGTCCCTACCTCCACCATAATCCTAACTTTCAACAGATTGGAACCGCCCAAGTACGTCAAGGCTGGTTACCTTAACATCCCAGTCAAGCCTTACGTCGAAAACCCCCGGCGGTGCTTCCATTGCCAACGCTTTGGCCATGTAAACAAGTTTTGTAAAAGCGAAAGGATTTGTGTAAACTGCTCAGCAGAATTTCACGGAACACCCTGTTCCAAACAGCCGTGCTGCCCCAATTGTGGCGGAGACCACTCTGCCACATCACAGCAATGCACCTTTTTCCTCTACGAGAGAGAGGTCATTGCTGTTCGAAATAAAAACAGGGTGAGCTATAAAGAGGCTAGACGAAGAGTTAGGGAGACTTACGTTCAGCCTGGCGTGAGCTTCGCGGATGCTCTGCGCACCGCCACGCCAAAGAAGGGGAGAAGCCAGAGACCATCTACAGGCTCTCCTGAACAAACCAGAAGTCCCCCACAACCGAAACCCAGGTCTCCGCGCAGAGATGTGCCTCAACAGGTAGAGGGTTCTTCACACCGTAAACCCGCATCTCCACGCGCACCTGAAAAGGTTAAGAGCCCCCCTCGACCGAAACCACGATCAATCGGTAGAGAAAACTCTTCACCAAAATCTAGCCTAGCTTCTGATGGCACAAAGAAGAGGAACCTTCCATCCTCTCCCGATTCATCAAGAGTGGCAAAACACCTTGCCACCGCCCCACAAGACGTGGATGTGAATCGGATTGGGCCGCAGGTGGTGTCTATTCCAGCTCTGGACATCCATCCTGCCCCAAAAGAACAGAGAACTACAGCCCCAAAGCGAGTAGTCAGCAACCCACCCCTTGCTGATACTGCTTTGGAACTCCTTCGAGCCCTAAGTGAGAAGGAATCAACCTGTACCCCATCACAGGAAACAGCTGTAGTAGAGGCTGCTCCCTTATCCAAGGAGGAGCCGAACCAACCATCAGATTCCCAGAATCCTTCGCCAGCCGAACAATCGCTGCCACCATCACCAGCCAAGTCGATGTCATTGGCTCACGAAATGACTGATGGAGATGCTCCCACATCTGCTTCTCCAGTCAAGACAGTCATTTCGTATAGCCAGCTAACAAAATTGCCACGTTTAAAAGTAAAGTCGAGAGCTAAATTAACGCTCCCGATGCCTCCAGAGTCATACCCAAAACCGGTAATTAGTATGACCAAAACTACCCCTACGGGTAGTATAAAACCAAAACCTCCTACCCCTAAGGGTAGGATGATTGTCTTAAAGAGGTAAGGATGTATCCAATAATTCATTGGAACATCCAAGGTCTCTTCCCCAAGTGGGAAGAACTCAAGCTCCTGTTTAAGGACTACAATCCTGATTGTATAGCTTTACAGGAAACTTGCTTGGGTACTCGTAGTGTACCCAATATTCCTGGTTTTGTGGGATACTATAAGAACCCTATAGAACCAATCCATGGTTCTGCTGTGCTCATCAACAGCAGGGTTCCCCACAACCAGATCGACCTTGCGACAGACCTGCAGGCGGTCGCTGTCCGCCTGTTCTCCCATCGCCACTATACGGTCTGCTCGCTTTACCTCCCTCCTAGTGAGGAAAAAGACACAGCCTCTCTAGCTAGAAAACTAGTAGAGGTAATTAAACAGCTCCCTCCCCCCTTTCTATTGATTGGGGATTTTAATGCTCGACACATCCTTTGGGGGGACCATGATAAGAACCCTAGGGGAAACACGATTGAGAAATTTCTGAGCGAAAATGATGTCTGCCTTCTAAACGATGGCCGCCATACATCATTTCACATCCAGACGAGCAGCTCTAGATGCGTGGACTTGTCCCTCTGTTCACCAAGCTGTAGAGCTGATTTTGACTGGGCAGTGGATCCTGACTTGCGAGGCAGCGATCACTTCCCCATTATTATAGCGCCATGTACAGGTGGCCCCGCTCCACCACCTAGTAAAAAATGGAATGCAAAAAAAGCAAACTGGCCTAAATTCAGGCACTTCTCGAGCCATGACGGGTCCTTCCCTCATGAAGATATTGACATGGCTATCGATGACCTCCTAGTCCACGTCAATAAAGCGGCTAACTCCTCCATCCCGCTCTCCGGCTTAATCGCTCGCGGACCACAAGTTCCCTGGTGGTCGGCTGAATGCTCGAGAGCCGTGACTGAATGTAAAATGGCTTGCCGACGTTACCATCACTCCCCCACGATGGTAAATAAAATTGCTCGTAACAGAGCAAGGGCAGCACGGTGACGCATCCTTCGACAGGCTCGAAAGACCTCGTTGGAAGGTTACATCGCGTCCATAAGTTGGCAAACGCCTATAGACAAAGTGTGGAAAAGGGTCAAAAAGCTATTGGGCAAATCCAATGGCTTTACAGCTCCCAACATTGTCCAAGCTGGAGAATTGTTGGGGGACTTGTCCCATATTTCCAATGTCTTGGCCAGATCATTTGCTAGCATCTCAAGCCCAGATAATTATGAGATGCAATTCCAGTGCTTTAGGCTCCAACAGGAGCAGCAACCGCTCAACTTTATGGAGCCTAACATGGATAACGAGTCTTACAACCGACTCTTCTCTATCCATGAGCTCCATAATGCACTGAAGCACTGTAGATCCACTGCCCTCGGATCGGATGGCATTTCCTATGATATGATTAGGAATATGCATCTATCCCTTCTCTCTCATTTACTGGACATTTACAACTGGATTTGGATCAAGGGCCGCTTCCCTTCCATGTGGAGAGAGGCCATAGTCCTTCCATTCCGCAAACCAGGAAAGGACGGGACGGAGCCCACCCGTTACCGCCCCATTGCTCTTACCAGTTGTCCATGTAAAGTGTTTGAGAGAATGGTCAATTTCAGACTCGTCTGGTTTTTGCAGAATCAAAATCTCATATCTCCTTCTCAATCAGGGTTCAGGAAAAAGCAGAGTACGACAGACCTGCTTGTCCGAATGGAGTCACTCGTAAGAGATGCTTTTTCAAAGAAGCAGCACGCCATCGCTGTCTTCTTTGATATTGAGAAAGCATACGATACCACCTGGAGGCGTGGTATCCTTAAACAACTCCATGATTGGGGCCTGCGGGGTTACCTCCCCAGGTTTGTCGAGCAATTTCTGATGCGACGCACACTACGCGTAAGGATTGGAGGCACCTTATCGGAGCCCGTGGACCAAGTTGAGGGTGTGCCACAGGGAAGTGTCCTCAGTGTCACCTGCTTCTCTGTGGCCATTAATAGCATTGTTAGAAATCTCCCTCCCGAGATTTCGTCGACGTTATATGTGGATGATCTGGCGCTCATTTGTTCTTCGCCCAGACTCCCATTCATCGTCCGTAAGCTACAGCGAGCTATAAGCACTGTAACTGAAAATGCTTCCTCCAAGGGTTTCCGCTTTTCCGCAGTAAAGACCAAGGCTGTTCACTTTTATGGGCATAAGTTAGTGACATGGGCCCCCCCCCCCCCTCATTTGTCGCTATATGGTGTGCCTATAGATTTTGAGCCCCATTTCAAATATCTGGGGGTCATATTTGATTCAAGGCTTTCTTTCCGGCACCATGTGGACGCCTTGAAAAGGTCTTGTTTAAAGAGAATGGACATAATGAAACTGTTGTCTCACACTTCTTGGGGAAGTGATCGACGTACACTGTGGCTCCTGTATCTAGCATTGGTCCAATCAAAGCTAGACTATGGATCACAGGTGTACTCCTCTGCCTCGCCATCCATTCTCGAAAAACTAAATACTGTGCGTAACCAGGGTGTGCGCCTGGCTTCTGGAGCCTTTAAATCCTCCCCAGTGTGGAGCCTCTACGCAGAGAACGGGGTTCTCCCCCTTCCCTATCACAGGCTCAAGTCTAATTTAAACTACCTCCTTAGACTTGAGCAACTACCGCAGACGCCAGTGTATGAGTGCATGTTCAATACACGGACAGTGGCCTCATACGATAGATCTCCATCTCTGGCTCGCCCCTTTGCTCTGCGTATGGCCGAGCACACTGCGCAACTAAGGGAGTTCTCAGTGATTCCCTTTACCATGCCAAAGTCCCCCCCGTGGCTCATACCACCTGTAATGGTATGTAGGGAACTAGCTGATAGGCCCAAGGATCACCACCTGCCTGTAGTATTGAGAGCCATGTATGGCGACCACTCCTCTCAACATCGGCATAGCACTTTTGTGTTCACCGATGGGTCCAAGTCACCGGACAGAGTTAGAGCAGCTGCTATCTTTCCATCTGAGACAGCATTGGTCCGCCTGCCAAACGCAGCTTCCGCATTCACAGCGGAACTCGTTGCTATGATGGCGCACTGACTATCATAGCTGGCAGGCCATCTGGTTCTCATACTATCTTTACAGACTCCCTTAGTTCGCTTCAAATGTTGGGTGATGTTGGTTCGAGCCATCCGTTGGTTTCCAAGATCCAGTGGTGGCTCCTACGACTATCGCCCATCCACGAGATATCCTTTTGCTGGGTGCCTAGTCACGTGGGCATCCCAGGCAATGAGAGGGCAGATGCTGCAGCCAAAGAAGCAGCATCACTGGGGACAGCTCCAGTGGCCCCAGTCCCACTCTGCGATGCCTATCCTCTGATCAATGAATACGTGGTCGGCCTATGGCAGAAGAGGTGGAGTGAGCTCCCTCCCACCAAGCTCCACTCCATAAAACCCTCCGTTCACCCATGGCCACGTACAACTAGACATCGTAAAATGGAGGTTGCGCTTGTCCGTCTGAGGATAGGCCATTGCCGGCTCACCCATGAGCATTTAATGAGTGGGCTGCCCCCACCTATGTGCATTCTGTGTGGGGTACAAATATCTGTCCTCCATATATTTGTAGAATGCCCATTGCTAAGGAATCTCAGAAGGACGACTTTTCCCTTCATTACCAGAGAGATGGCCCCCCAGCAGGCTCTGTGGGGCATCTTTTCTGAGACCTATTGCTTCTTTGACGTGACTAGGATACTAACCTTCCTAAAAGAAAGCAATCTTTTAAACAAAATTTAAAATAGTTTTATATATTTATTGTTGATCTCTTCATAGTTTATGTTTTTACATTTTTAAAAAAATGAATAAATTCTTAACAAAAATATAATTGCTTAATAACTTTTAAAGTTATATTGTTGATATATTCATAGTTTATTTACTTGTTATTTATTATTTTTTACTCTTTTTTTTACCTTTTGTTGAATTTTTTAATAGTCTATTTTTTGTTAAAAGATTTTAACTCAACTGACTTAATATTGCCTATTAAACTAATTTTGGTCCCAAGGACATTTTTGCTTCTTTATGTATTTTAATATGGCAATATTTTAAAAATAATAATTTTAAATTCATCGCCCATAAGTGAATTTGGCTGCGAGATAGTCCATCTGGGCTACGCAGCTTTTAACCTTTAATGCACTATTCATTCATTCATCCCCCAATGCCATGACGGCTTCAGGTCGCTTTCTGTCGTCTCCGAATCGGACACACTCGTGTGACGCATCGCTATTTGATGGTGTGCTCGCCTGCGCCCTATTGTGACGACTGCGTCGTCCCCCAGACTGTTCAGCACATTCTTGTCGAATGTCCCAATCTGGGTGATCTTCGTGCACGTTACCTGTCCCGGTACCGGGATGGGAAGGGTCGCTACCGCCTGTCCCTTGTACTCGGGACGAGTGCGTGCACATTGAATGGTGGACTTGTTGACTTTTGGGGGGGAGGCCGGCCTTCTCGCTTTTATTTAATTAGGTTTTGTTATTTTTTGTTATTAGTTTTCTATGTAGGTCGCACGCTCCTGCGCCGCGGGGAGGGGGGCCTCCCCCCGACGCTGGAGCTTGCTTTCTAATTGTCATCTTCTCTTTTTATCGTTTTTTTGTTTTAAAATTTTTACTTTAGACTAGCCTAGAACTAGGCTGTTTGTTTGCGGCGACTTATGCCCAAGTGGGCAGTCGCCGAGTATGCCCTTAAAAAAAAAAAGAAGTTATTGTAGCTCTAACATGTCTTTTCCTGGTTAAACTGAAATGCCTTTGTAGAGCTGTCATGCTTTTCCTTCTAGCGGTGCCATGCTATTCCTTGTAGCGCTGTCATGCTTTTCCTTGTAGCGTTGCCATGCTTTCCCTTGTAACGCCGCCATGCTTTTATTTGTAAGATGCATTGCGTTTTCATGTAGCGTTACCATGTTTTCCTTGTAACGCTACCATGCTTTTCGTTGTATCGCTACCTTTGCTGTTCCCTGTAGGGCTACCGTGCTTTTCCTTGTAGCTCTACCATGCATTTTTTTGTAGCGTTACCATGCTTCTCCTTATAGCTTTGCCATGCTTTTTTTTGAAGCGCTACCATGCTTTTTCATGTATCTCTACCATACATTTTCTTGTAGCGCTATCATGCATTTTCTTGTAGCGCGACCCTGCTTTTTCTTGTAGCGCTACCATGATTTTTTGTAGCGCTACCAGGCTTTTTTCTTGTAGCGCTACCACGCTTTTTTCTTATAGCGCTACAATGCTTTTCCTTCTAATGATGTCATACTTTTCCTTGTAAGATGTCAAGCTTTTACTTGTAACGATGCCACATTTTTATTTGTTACACTACCATCCTTTTCGTTGTAGCGCTACCATGCCCTTTACTTTGTAACGATGCCATGCTTTCCATTGTAAGGATGCCATGCTTTTCCTTGTAACGACGACATGCTTTTCCTTCAAACGTTTCATGCTTTTCCTTGTAACAATGCCATGCTTTTCCTTTTATCGCTACCATGCTTTTTCTTGTAGGGTAGCATGTTTTTTCTTGCAGTGCTACCATGCTTTTTATTGTAGCTTTTTCTTGTATCTCTACCATACATTTTCTTGTAGCGCTATCATGCTTTTTCTTGTAGCGCGACCATGCTTTTTCTTGTAGCGCTACCTATGATTTTTTGTAGCACTACCACGCTTTTTTCTTGTAGCGCTACCACGCTTTTTCTATTAGCGCTACAATGCGTTTCATTCTAATGAAGTCATACTTTTCCTTGTAAGATGCCAAGCTTTTCCTTGTAATGATGTCATGTCTTTCCTTGTAAAGATGCCATGCTTTTCCTTGTATCGCTATCATTATTTTGCTCATAGCGCGGCCATGCTTTTCGTTGTAGCGCTACCATGATTTTTCCATGTAGCGCTAACATGCTTTTTCTTGTAGAGCTCCCATATCCTTTTTTGTAGCGCTCCCTGCTTTTCCATGTAACGATGATATGCTCTTATTTGTTACACTACCATCCATTTCGTTGTAGCGCTACCATGCCCTTTTCTTTGTAACGATGCCATGCTTTTCCTTGTAAGGATGCCATGCTTTTCCTTGTAACGACGATATGCTTTTCCTTCAAACGTTTCATGCTTTTCCTTGTAACAATGCCATGCCTTCCCTTTTATCGCTACCATGCTTTTTCTTGTAGGGTTAGCATGTTTTTTCTTGTAGTGCACCATTCTTTTTCTTGTAGCGCTACCATGTTTTTTATTGTAGCACTACCATGTTTTTTGTAGCGCTACCATGTATTATATTGTAGCGCTACTATGATTTTACTTGTTGCTCTACCATGCCTATCCTTGTAACGCTTTCTTGCTTATCCTTGTAGCACTACTAAGCTTTTCCTTGTAGCGCTACTATGCTTTTTATTTTAGCTCTACCATGCTTTTTCTTTTTGCGCTACCATTCATTTACTTGTCGTGCTTTTATGCTTATCCTTGTAGTGTTACGAAGATTTTCGTCCTAGCGCTAACATGATTTTCTTTTAGCGCTAGCATGATTTTCCTTTTCACGATGTCATGCTTTTTCTTGTAAGATGCGATGCTTTTTCTTGTAACGATGCCATACTTTTCTTGGTGGTGCCATGACTTTTCCTGGTAGCGCTGCCATTCTTTTATTGTAGCTAGCTTGGAGCACACCTCGTGTCACGCTGGAACCTTGCTAGTGTATACAGATGGCTCCAAGTCCCAAGAGGGGGTCAGCTTCCACACCGTATCCCCTCTGTTTGAAGTCAGCGGGGCTCTGCCAGGCGCTGCGTCTGTCTTCACGTCCGAGCTGGTGGTAATACACCACTCGGTACGTGAGATTACGCGACGTGGGCGGCTCGGAGAACGGATTGTGATCTATTGCGACTCACAAAGCGCCCTGAGTGCTCTCGGGGCATTGGATTCTTCGTATCGCCTGGTTCGCGATATCCGTGATGCCACGGTTTTGGCGAGCCGGGCGGATGTCGAGATTATCTTCTGCTGGGTTCCTGGACATGTAGGAATTGCGGGGAATGAGCGCGCCGATAAGGGCGCCAAAGAGACCGCAGGGACTCTGCGACCGGACCAGCGTTTCGCTCTTCCTCACACCGACTACATGGCAGGAATACGGGCAGCTCTTCGGACTGCTTGGCAAAGAAGATGGGAGACGGTCGAAGGGAACTTAAAGTTGCGTGCCATTGCGCCTCGACTGTTCCCATGGACCTATCCCCCAATGCCATGACGGCTCCAGGTCGCTTTCTGTCGTCTCCGAATCGGACACACTCGTGTGACGCATCGCTATTTGATGGTGTGCTCGCCTGCGCCCTATTGTGACGACTGCGTCGTCCCCTAGACTGTTCGGCACATTCTTGTCGAATGTCCCAATCTGAGTGACCTTCGTGCACGTTACCTGTCCCGGTACCGGGATGGGCAGGGTCGCTACCGCCTGTCCCTTGTACTCGGGACGAGTGCGGCACATTGAATGGTGAACTTGTTGACTTTTGGGGGGGAGGCCGGCCTTCTCGCTTTTATTTAATTAGGTTTTGTTATTTTTTGTTATTAGTTTTCTATGTAGGTCGCACGCTCCTGCGCCGCGGGGAGGGGGGCCTCCCCCCGACGCTGGAGCTTGCTTTCTAATTGTCATCTTCTCTTTTTATCGTTTTTTTGTTTTAAAATTTTTACTTTAGACTAGCCTAGAACTAGGCTGTTTGTTTGCGGCGACTTATGCCCAAGTGGGCAGTCGCCGAGTATGCCCTTAAAAAAAAAAAAAAAGTTATTGTAGCTCTAACATGTCTTTTCCTGGTTAAACTGAAATGCCTTTGTAGAGCTGTCATGCTTTTCCTTCTAGCGGTGCCATGCTATTTCTTGTAGCGCTGTCATGCTTTTCCTTGTAGCGTTGCCATGCTTTCCCTTGTAACGCCGCCATGCTTTTATTTGTAAGATGCATTGCGTTTTCATGTAGCGTTACCATGTTTTCCTTGTAACGCTACCATGCTTTTCGTTGTATCACTACCTTTGCTGTTCCCTGTAGGGCTACCGTGCTTTTCCTTGTAGCGCTACCATGCATTTTTCTGTAGCGTTACCATGCTTCTTCTTATAGCTTTGCCATGCTTTTATTTGCAGCGCTACCATGCTTTTTCTTGTATCTCTACCATACATTTTCTTGTAGCGCTATCATGCTTTTTCTTGTAGCGCGACCATGCTTTTTCTTGCAGCGCTATCATGATTTTTTGTAGCGCTACCAGGCTTTTTTCTTGTAGCGCTACAATGCTTTTTCTTGTAGTGCTACAATGCTTTTCCTTCTAATGATGTCATACTTTTCCTTGTAAGATGCCAAGCTTTTCCTTGTAACGATGCCATGTTTTATTTGTTACACTACCATCCTTTTCGTTGTAGTGCTACCATGCCCTTTTCTTTGTAACGATGCCATGCTTTTCCTTGTAAGGATGCCATACTTTTCCTTGTAACGACGACATGCTTTTCCTTCAATGTTTCATGCTTTTCCTTGTAACAATGCCATGCTTTTCCTTTTATCGCTACCATGCTTTTTCTTGTAGGGTTAGCATGTTTTTTCTTGCAGTGCTACCATGCTTTTTATTGTAGCTTTTTCTTGTATCTCTACCATACATTTTCTTGTAGCGCTATCATGCTTTTTCTTGTAGCGCGACCATGCCTTTTCTTGTAGCGCTACCATGATTTTTTGTAGCACTACCATGCTTTTTCTTGTAGCGCTTTCATGCGTTTCCTTCTAATGATGTCATACTTTTCCTTGTAAGATGCCAAGCTTTTCCTTGTAACGATGCCATGATTTTCCTTGTAACGATGTCATGTCTTTCCTTGTAAAGATGCCATGCTTTCCCTTGTATCGCTATCATTATTTTGCTCATAGCGCGGCCATGCTTTTCGTTGTAGCGCTACCATGATTTTTCCATGTAGCGCTAACATGCTTTTTCTTGTAGAGCTCCCATGGCCTTTCTTGTAGCGCGTCCCCGTTTTTCCATGTAACGATGATATGCTTTTCCTTGTAACGATGCCATGCTCTTATTTGTTACACTACCATCCTTTTCGTTGTAGCGCTACCATGCCCTTTTCTTTGTAAGGATGCCCTGCTTTTCCTTGTAAGGATGCCATGCTTTCCCTTGTAACGACGACATGCTTTTCCTTCAAACGTTTGATGCTTTTCCTTGTAACAATGCCATGCTTTTCCTTTTATCGCTACCATGCTTTTTCTTGTAGGGTTAGCATGTTTTTTTCTTGTAGTGCTACCATGCTTTTTCTTGTAGTGCTACCATGCTTTTTCTTGTTGCGCTACCATGCTTTTTCTTGTAGCACTACCATGTTTTTTGTAGCGCTACTTTTCCTTATGTTGCTGCCATGCTTTTTCTTGTAGTGTTATCGTGCCTCTTCTTGTATCGCTACCATGCGAATTTTTGTAGCGTTAGCATGCTTTTCCTTTTATCGCTGCCATGCTTTTTGTTGTATCACTGCCATGCTTTTTGTTGTATCACTGCCATGCTTTTTCTTGTATCGATGCCATGTTTTTTGTTGTAGCGCTACCATGTTTTTTCTTGTTGCGCTACCATGGTTTGCTTGTTGCGCTACCATGCTTTTTCTAGTTTCGCTACCATGCTTTTTCTTGTTACTATACCATACTTTTGTTGCGCTACCATGTGTTTCTTGTTGCGCTACCATGTTTTTCTTGTTGCGCTACCATGTTTTTCTTGTTGCGCTACCATGGTTTGCTTGTTGCGCTACCATGTTTTTTCTTGTTGCAATTTCATACTTTTATTTGTAGCGCTTTCGTGCTTATCCTGTTATCGCTACCAAGCTTTTCATGTAGTGATAGCATGATCTTTCTTGTAGCGCTACCATGCTTTTTCTTGTTACGATACCATGCTTTTGTTGCGCTACCATGTTTTTCTTGTTGCGCTACCATGTTTTTCTTGTTGCGCTCCTATAATTTTCTTGTTGCGCTACCATAATTTTCTTGTTGCGCTACCATACTTTTATTTGTAGCGCTTTCGTGGTTATCCTTTTATCGCTACCAAGCTTTTCCTTGTAGTGATAACATGATCTTTCTTGTAGCGCTACAATGCTTTTGCTTCTATTGATGTCATGCTTTCCTTGTAACGATGCCATGATTTTCCTTGAAATTATTCCATAATTTTCCTTGAAATGATTCCATGATTTTCCTTGTATCGCTTTCATGATTTTCCTTGTAGCGTTACCATGATTTTTCTTGTAGCGTGGCCATGCTTTCCTTGTAATGATGTCATACTTTTCCTTGTAAGATGCGATGCTTTTTACTTGTAATTGTCGTAGAATGACTCCCGACGATACTATATATAACACTATTCGTTGAGGGAACTTCCTTAATTATCTCTAGAGTGCGTTTTACTGTCTTGGCGGCCGATGTTATGTATCTTCAAAAATGCTTAAGAAGTGGAACTGAGCTCAAGGATAATAATATTGCTATCATTAATAAAATAGAGTTTTATTAATAATAACTATAAACAAAACACAAAAACGGAAAATATTGACAAACAGAATGGAAAGGGTCGTGGAGACTCGGGCTAATCCAAGGATTTAAGGGATCAAAAAAAGGTAAAACAAATATGGAGTTAAAGAGATGGGATGGTTCGATAAACCATTTAAAGCACAGGATAGAATTGACAAATAAGGGATCAATACTCAAAAGGTGACGCTTGGCTTACGTAACTTCATTAGGGTGCAGTGGAAGGTACTTGAAGGAATATTCGGTCCGCTGGCGAGTTCCAGCCGAAAGGGGGGGGGGGATAAAAGGATCCCGACGAGGTGTCTTGGAAAGGAGAACCGTTACTCGACGAACGGCTGGAAGAACAATGGCTGTTCTAGGTTGTTCTCTTCTGAACAAAGGGGGGGATGAGAACCGTCTCTTGTCTACGGGCTCAAGAACAATGGCTGTTCTAATGTTGTTCTCCTTTGAACAACAGGGGGGGGGGGGGGTGAGAACCGTTTCTTGGCGAAGGGCTCAAAACGAACAATGGCTGTTCTAATGTTGTTCTCCCTTGAACAACAGGGGGGGGGGGAAGAACCGTTTCTTGGCGAAGGGCTCAAAACGAACAATGGCTGTTCTAATGTTGTTCTCCCTTGAACAACAGCGGGGGATGAGAACCGTTTCTTGGCGAAGGGCTCAAAACGAACAATGGCTGTTCTAATGTTGTTCTCCTTGAACAACAGGGGGGGGATGAGAACCGTTTCTTGGCGAAGGGCTCAAAACGAACAATGGCTGTTCTAATGCTGTTCTCCTTGAACAGCAGGGGGGAATGCCTTGGGGACTTGACGTCACTAAAGGCTCGAACCTTTGGCACTCAAGGAATATTGTCCTCCTGGACAAGTGATGGTGAATCTCGAGGCCGAGGTCCCTTGGCGCACAAAGGGAGAGAGGGTCGTGGTGATGTTTCGCGACGAAAATCTGGATCTCCAATCTGATCTTAGTGGTAAAGTTTCCATATAAATAGCCAGGACATCTCCTTGGCGTGGGGGAAAATGGAGTGAAAGCTTGGAGGGAACGCACAGCTGGGCCGGAGAAAAATGCCTTATCTGTTCATAAGCCTAACTCGATCTGGCGAGGTCGGCGTATGGGGGCGAACGGGGGGACGATAACCTCCTTGTGTAAACATTGACGTCCGGCAGCTGTTGATAAGACTCCAAGCCTCGAATCGAAGATGCACGTGGGCCTCCTCGAGGTTTTAACTAATATGGGATAGGAGTTGAATTTAACACAGATTCAACTCGTTCTATCACACCCCTCCATTCCAGGGGAAGTTGTCACTTCGAAAAAAAAGAGAGAAGGGACAACGATAGAGCTCCGTTGTAGGGAACTCGTTTTCTTGTACCAACCGTATCTTCCTGCACCTAACTATTATTACCTCAATACATGATTATTTTGATCTTTAGATTACAGGGGAAAATAACCTTTAATACAAAAAAAAAAGGCATGGAACAATGAAATGGTATAAACTTAGTACATACGGGACAAAATAATTTATACGTAAATTAATAAGAACAAATATATATACATAAAAAAAAAATTAGACATTGAGCGTTACAAAATTCAGACATATACATTAATTAATTATATTACAAAAGAATCTTAAATTAAGTCGTACAAGACGGTATATACCTACATGGAGATACTAATCCTATGAATACAATTGTTCTACGCTATTCGGTAACGCATTCCTACTGAGTGCGTCAGCGACCTGGTTATCGGAACCTTTTATCTAATTTATTTTAAACCGATACTCTTGCAAGAGTAAACTCCAGCGCATGATGCGGCCGTTTGAGTGTCTCAAATTCCTAATATAGGCTAACGGACGGTGGTCGGTTCCTATTTGAAAATCTTTACATATCAAGTACAGCTTGAATTTGTCTATGACCCAGATAATTGATAGAGCTATCTTTTCTCTAGTGGCATATCTCTTTTCGCGTGGTAATAATAGATGGCTAGCATATGCAACTGGATGACTCGTTCTGTCATCCACGTATTGAAGGAGTACACCTCCAATGCCCTCGTTGATCACGTCGGTCTTAACCCCAACGGATTTTTCCGGGTTGGGCAACTTAAAAATGGGGGCAGAAATGAACTTACTTTTGAGCTGATTAAAATGGGAAACAGCGACATCATTCCAACGTAAACGATCGGAGAAATTCTTTTCCTGAAGGGGGCATAGGGGGGCCGAAATTGCAGCGAAATTCGGAACAAATCGCTGATAGGGAGAAGCTGATCCTAGGATCGATCTTAATGGCTTCTTTGTAATCGGGATGGGCATGTGGGCGATTGCCTTAATCTTGTTCTCGTGGGGACCTGACTTGCTTTGTCCTATTTTGAAACCCAAATATTTGATGGTTTCGTGGGCAAACTGGCATTTGCTGGGGCCAATGGTGAGGCCATTTTCACGCAGTTGCTTGAAAAGAGCTAATAGGGTGGATAAATGGTGATTCCATTTAATTAGTTCTTGGAGCTGACTCTTCTGACGTGGTGTCAGCTGCGCGTCACTATCCAGGTCAGAGGGTTCCAAAGACTTGCCTGGTAGGGAAGGAGGAGGGTAATCGGCATCAGGTTGGATGCACACTGTCTGGATTACCTTAAGGAACTCCGCGGGGCAATCCTCTTCAAGCAACGATGCTTCGTCTAGTTCTACGAAGGTATCTCCATGGGCGCGTTGGGGTTTCTTTTTTTCTTGGGGTCCACGGACAGTCTCCGTGTCCTTGTCTGGGGCCTTATCACCTAAGGGTTTTAGTGAATCACATTCCTCTTTTTCCGTCCTAAAGTCCTGGTTAGGGGTCTCCGAGAAATCGGACGGTATCGGGGTTCTGATGGGGACGGGCTCCTGGGCTTCTTTCTTATCTCGGCCTTGAGGAAGGGCGGCCTGAAACACAGGGTCGAAACTTACTTGGGGGCTCTTTCCTATAAGTACGGAACAGAATTTTATTGGTGCTACAATGACTTCAGCCCAGCCATTATAATATTGACACTGCAGGTAACATCTAGCGACGGGGAATCGGTTCGCCCGCCCAAGTTGGTCATGTACCACCGCAAATTTTTCGTGGTTAGAGGCCACTGGGAGGAGTTCGTCGGACACGATGAAGCATGTACATCCTGTGTCCCTGACGAGAGTCAAAACTCGGCAGCTGTCCACGCTGCCCTCCTCATATTTCCAAGTTCCCGATGAACTTTTACCAAAAACAAAATTTACCTGGTGGCCTGACGGAGGGGGAGAAGTTTCTGCTTGGGTCTGCACCACCGAAGGAGCCGGGGTCGCATTAATCTGGTGAACTTGGTTGCCTGGTCCGCTTTTAAGCCTAGAATTTTGGGGGCAATTCCAGCTCATGTGGTTTTCTACTCCACAGGTGAAGCATATGGTTGGTCGCTTCGGGAAGAGAAATGGAGGAGAAGTCTTAACGGGAGGTTTGGAGTCCCGTTGTTGGTTTTGGGGAAAGAAGTTTTGGGGTTTTACGGGGCTCGGAAACTTTGTCAGCTTTCCTGGGAAGGGGCGCGAATCCGTCCTTCTTTCTTCTCGTTGGATTTCTTTTTCTCGTTCTTCTCGTTGTATTTTTCCTTCTCGTTCTTCTCGTTGGATTACTCTTCCCCGTTCCTCTCTTTCTCTTTCTTTTTCTACCTTTTTTCTTTGAACTTCTGCTTTAATCCGAGCTAATTCAATCTGAAGGTCAGCTAGTCTTATCCGTTCCTCTCTTTCTCTTTCTTCTCGTTGTATTTCTCTTCTTTGCTCCTCTTGAATGTACTTAATTAGTTCTTTTCCGGAAAGTCCACAGGACTCTCCTTGCGCTTTAAAGATTTCGAATGGAGTCATCTTTGCACTTGGGGGGCACTAGTCAACCAACTAAAATTCCTTGCAACAAGAATTATGCCTCTATAGAATTAGCCTACCTAAATATGGGCACTGACCTATTCGTACTTGGTTTCTCAATCTAAATAACCACTGACTAAAATCACAAAAAAACCCCAACAAATTATTATAACCGTTCCTTGAGCTACTCCAGCTTCTTAAGTTTAAAAAAAAGGGGATAGCAATCGTTAAAACAAAAGGGAACTACTATATTCTATTATTATAACGAATAACACTATGCTTTACTCGACTGAGACCAGTGTTTGCAAAGATATAGCGTTAAACCTTACACACCTGATACCAAATTAAATAGTATATATATATATATATGTCGTAGAATGACTCCCGACGATACTATATATAACACTATTCGTTGAGGGAACTTCCTTAATTATCTCTAGAGTGCGTTTTACTGTCTTGGCGGCCGATGTTATGTATCTTCAAAAATGCTTAAGAAGTGGAACTGAGCTCAAGGATAATAATATTGCTATCATTAATAAAATAGAGTTTTATTAATAATAACTATAAACAAAACACAAAAACGGAAAATATTGACAAACAGAATGGAAAGGGTCGTGGAGACTCGGGCTAATCCAAGGATTTAAGGGATCAAAAAAAGGTAAAACAAATATGGAGTTAAAGAGATGGGATGGTTCGATAAACCATTTAAAGCACAGGATAGAATTGACAAATAAGGGATCAATACTCAAAAGGTGACGCTTGGCTTACGTAACTTCATTAGGGTGCAGTGGAAGGTACTTGAAGGAATATTCGGTCCGCTGGCGAGTTCCAGCCGAAAGGGGGGGGGGATAAAAGGATCCCGACGAGGTGTCTTGGAAAGGAGAACCGTTACTCGACGAACGGCTGGAAGAACAATGGCTGTTCTAGGTTGTTCTCTTCTGAACAAAGGGGGGGATGAGAACCGTCTCTTGTCTACGGGCTCAAGAACAATGGCTGTTCTAATGTTGTTCTCCTTTGAACAACAGGGGGGGGGGGTGAGAACCGTTTCTTGGCGAAGGGCTCAAAACGAACAATGGCTGTTCTAATGTTGTTCTCCCTTGAACAACAGGGGGGGGAAGAACCGTTTCTTGGCGAAGGGCTCAAAACGAACAATGGCTGTTCTAATGTTGTTCTCCCTTGAACAACAGCGGGGGATGAGAACCGTTTCTTGGCGAAGGGCTCAAAACGAACAATGGCTGTTCTAATGTTGTTCTCCTTGAACAACAGGGGGGGGGGGTGAGAACCGTTTCTTGGCGAAGGGCTCAAAACGAACAATGGCTGTTCTAATGCTGTTCTCCTTGAACAGCAGGGGGGAATGCCTTGGGGACTTGACGTCACTAAAGGCTCGAACCTTTGGCACTCAAGGAATATTGTCCTCCTGGACAAGTGATGGTGAATCTCGAGGCCGAGGTCCCTTGGCGCACAAAGGGAGAGAGGGTCGTGGTGATGTTTCGCGACGAAAATCTGGATCTCCAATCTGATCTTAGTGGTAAAGTTTCCATATAAATAGCCAGGACATCTCCTTGGCGTGGGGGAAAATGGAGTGAAAGCTTGGAGGGAACGCACAGCTGGGCCGGAGAAAAATGCCTTATCTGTTCATAAGCCTAACTCGATCTGGCGAGGTCGGCGTATGGGGGCGAACGGGGGGACGATAACCTCCTTGTGTAAACATTGACGTCCGGCAGCTGTTGATAAGACTCCAAGCCTCGAATCGAAGATGCACGTGGGCCTCCTCGAGGTTTTAACTAATATGGGATAGGAGTTGAATTTAACACAGATTCAACTCGTTCTATCACACCAATGATGACATTATTTCATTGTAAAGATGCCATATTTTTTCTTGTATCGCTACCATGATTTTGATTATAGCGTTACCATGCTTTTTCTTGTAGCGTTGCCATGCTGCTCTTTGTAGCGCTACCGTGTTTTTTCCTTGTAGAGCTATCGTGCTTTTTCTTGAAGCGCTACCATACTTTTCCTTGTAACGCTATCATGCCTTTCTTGCAGCACTGCCATGCTTTTTCTTGAAGCGCTATCATGTTTTTTCTTGCAGCGCCACCATGGTTTTACTTGTTGCGCTACCATGCTTTAATGTGTAGCGCTTGTAGCGCTACCATGATTTTTCTTCTATCGCTAGCATGACTTTCCTTGTAACGATGTCATGCTTTTCCTTGTAAGGATGTCATGCTTTTTCTTGTAAGGCTGTCATGCTTTTCCTAGTAACAATGCCATGTTTTCCTTGTAACGATGCCATGTTTCTCCTTGTAGCGATACCATGCTTCTCCTTATAGCGTTGCCATGCTTGTCCTTGTAGTGCTACCATACTTTTCTTGTAGCGCTACCATACTTTTCTTGTATCGCTACCATGATTTTTACTTGTAGCGCTACCATGCTTTTCCTTGTTGTGCTACCATGCTTTTTCTTGTAGCAATACCATGTTTTTTTAGCGCTATCATGTTTTTTTTATTTTAGTGCTACCATGCTTTTACTTGTTTCCCTACCATGGTTATCCTTTTAGCGCTTTCATGCTTATCCTTGTAGCGCTACCAAGCTTTTTCTTGTAGTGCTACTATGCTTTTTCTTGTAGCATTGCTATGCTTTTTCTTGTTGCGCTACCATGCTTTTGCTTGTCTTTCTTTCATGCTGTGGCGGAACGAATGTGAGTGTGTGTGTGAAGGGCCAGTCTCCCACCTTTTCCCCAATACCCTCTCCCTCCCTCTGTAAGAATGTGTTTGTGAATGGGAATAGGTTTGTTTTGTTTGTTTTGTTTTTTTATATAATTGATTTCCATGTTATTATTAAATGTCTTTTTCTTTCTTTCCAGGCGCCATATTCTGAAAAGAGTGGAATCTTGTAAATTTCCCCTGTATTCAAAGCTAACTATTTATTGTTAATTAATAAAGGCCAATAGTATTTGACAAAGGTTCAAGGCCGTGTTATGTCTTACTTGTTGAGGTTAAAATAGTATAGCTTAAATGAAGTAGGGCTTATAATAGCCACGCAAGCGTGATAAGGTCACTTATCTTCCATCAAGCTCAGAGGCACCACTTTTTTGTAAGTCCTAGGCAGTTTGCTCGCTCGAGTGGCGGCTGGCTGGACGCCCCTCCCCACCCCCTTTGTACCCCGTGAAGCCTTTCTTTTTGTTATTTGATTGCTAAAATTTATAAGTAGGATTTATTTATTTTTTTATTGCATATATATAGGAAATTTAACTGTACTGTATTTTTTTTTTTAGATAGTAACGAGATCTCCAATTTAATCACCCCTATCTATTGTGAATATTATTGTACATTTTTTTGTTAGTAAAGGACTGTACATACAATCCGTTTCATTCTCCTTCGATTTCTCACGTCCGGATTAGTGTAGGAAGCGGGTTGGGTCGATTGGGGTTAGTCTAGATTTTCGGCCCGCTACAATGCTTATCCTTGTAGTGTTACCAAGCTTTTCCTCGTAGCGCGAACACGATTTTTCTTGTAGCGCTAGCATGATTTTCCTTGTCACGATGTCATGCTTTTCCTTCTAACGATGTCATGCTTTTCCTTTTAACGATGTCATGCTTTTCCTTGCAACGATTCCATGGTTTTCTTTATAACGATGCCATGCTTTTCCTTGTAACGATGCCATGTATTTCTTTGTAAAGATGCCATGCCTTTCCTTGTATCGCTACCATGATTTTGCTTGTAGCGTTACCATGCTTTTTTCTTGAAGCGCTACAATGCCTATCATTGTAGCGCTACCAAGCTTTTTCTTGTAGCGCTACTATGCATTTGCTTGTAGTTCTACCATGCCTTTCCTTGTACCGATGCCATGCTATTCCTTGTAGCATTACCATACTTATCCCTATAGCGGTGCCATGCTTGTCCTTGTAGCGCTATCATGCCCTTTCTAGTAGCGCTACCCTACTTTTCTTCTAGCGCTACCATACTCTTGCTTGTAGCGGTACCATGTTTTTTCTTGAAGCTCTGGAATGTTTCCCTCTCGCGCTACCATGATCTTCCTTGTAGCGCTACCATTATTTTTACTTGTAGCGCTGTCATGATTTATCCTTGTAACGCTACTTAGCTTTTCCTGGTAGCGCTACTATGCTTTTTTATTGTGGCGCTACCCTGTTTTTTCTTGATGCGCTACCATGCTTTTACTTGTCGTGCTTTATGCTTATCCTTGTAGTGTTTGCAAGCTTTTTCTCCTAGCGCTAACATGATTTTTCTTGTAGCGCTAGCATGATTTTCCTTGTCACGATATCATGCTTTTCCTTGTAACGATGTCATGCTTTTCCTTGTAAGATGCAATGCCCTTCCTTGTAACGATGCCATGTTTTTCCTTGTAACGATGCAATGTATTTCCTTGTAAAGATGCCATGCTTTTCCTTGTATCGCCACTATGATTTTGTTTTTAGCGTTACCAAGCTATTTCTTTAGCGCGGCCATGCTGCTCTTTGTAGCGCTCTCATGCTTTTTCCTTGTAGCGCTACCATGCTTTTTCTTGAAGCGCTCCAATGCTTTTCCTTGTAACGATGCCATGGTTTTCTTGGTAACGATGCCATACTTTCCTTGGTAACGATGCCCTGTCTTTCCTTGTAACGATGCCATGCTTTTCTTTATTTTGCTACCATGTTTTTTATTGTAGTGCTACCATGCAAATTTTTGTAGCGTTACCATGCTTTTTCTTGAATCGCTACCATGCTTTTTCTTGTTGCGCTACCATGCTGTTGCTTGTAGCGCTTTTATACTTATCCTTTAATCGTACCAAGCTTTTCCTCGTAGTGATAGCATGATTTTTCTTGTAGCGCTACAATGATTTTCCTTGTAACAATGTCATGATTTTCCTTGTAAGATGCGATGCTTTTCCTTGCAACGATTTCATGATTTTTCGTATAATGATGCCATGCTCTTCCTTGTAAAGATGCCATGCTTTCCCTTGTAGTGATGCCATGCTTTTTCTTATAAGGATGCCATGCTTTTCCTTGTATCGCTACCATGATTTTGCTTCTAGCGTTAGCAAGCTATTTCTTGTAGCCGAGCCATGCTGCTCTTTGTAGCGCTACCATGCTTTTCCTGTTACGTTACCTTTCTTCTCCTTATAGATTTGTCATGCTTTTCCCTGCAGCGATACCATGCTTTTTCTTGTAGCTCTAACATACTATTTTTTGTAGCGCTACCATGCCTGTTCTTATAGCGCTACCATGCCTTTTCTTGTAGCGCTCTCATGCTTTTCCTTGTAGTGATACCATGCACTTTCTTGTAGTTATACCATGATTTTCCTTGTAACGATGTCATTCTTTTCCTTCTAACGATCACATGCTTTTCCTTGTACCGATGCCATGCTTTTTCTTGTAGCGTCACCATGCTTCTCCTTGAGCCCTCTCATGCTTTTACTTTTAGCGCTACCATGATTTTTTGTAGCGCTACTATGTGTTTCCTTGTAATATGCCATACGTTTCCTTGTAACGATGCCATGCTTTTTCTTGTAAAATGCCATGCTTTTTCTTGCAACGATGCCATGCTTTTCTTTCTAACGATGCCATGCCTTTTCTTCTAACGATGCCATGCTTTT
Source organism: Ceratothoa steindachneri (assembly GCA_963969495.1). Taxonomy (NCBI): domain Eukaryota; kingdom Metazoa; phylum Arthropoda; class Malacostraca; order Isopoda; family Cymothoidae; genus Ceratothoa; species Ceratothoa steindachneri. Next base: position 58,677,662 of record OZ018323.1, on the reverse strand, counting down.
CCTTCTAAATATGCCATGCTTCTCCTTCTCATGATGCCATGCTTCTCCTTCTACCGATGTCATGGTTCTCCTTCTAATGATGCCATGCTTCTTCTTCTTCTACCAATGCCATGGTTCTCCTTCTAACGATGCCATGCTTCACTTTCATGCTTTTTCTTGTAGTATTACCATGCCACTCCTTGTAGCCGTGCCCTGCTTTTTTCCTGTAGCGTTACCATGTTTTTTTTCTTGTAGCGCTACTATGCCTTTTCTTTCTTGTATCGCTACCATGCCTTTTCTTGTAGCGCTACCCTTCCTTTCCTTCTAACGATGCCATGTTTTTCCTTGTAACGATGCCATTCTTTTCCTTGTAACGATGCCATTCTTTTCCTTGTAACGATGCCATTCTTTTCCTTTTCACGATGTCATGTTTTTCCTTGTCACGATGTCATGTTTTTCCTTGTAACAATGCCTTGCTTCTCCTTGTAGCGCTTCCATGGTTTTTCTTGTGGTGCTACCATGATTTTTTTCTTTAGCGCTACCATAATTTTTCTTTAGCGCTACCATGATTTTTCTCTAGCGCTGCCATGATTTTACTTTAGCGCTACCATGATTTTTCTCTAGCGCTACCATGATTTTTCTTCCAGCGCTACCATGCTTTTTCATTAGCTCTACCATGCTTTCTTTTAGCGCTACCATGCTTTTTCTTTTATCGTTACCATGCTTATCCTTGTAACGTTACCATGCTTCTCTTTGTAGCGCCGCCATGCTTTTTCTTGTAGCGCTGCCATGTTTTTTTATCTTGTAACGATGCCATGCTTTTCCTTGTAACAATGTTATGCTTTTCCTTGCAACGATGTCATTCTTCTCCTTCTAGTACACGATTCTTTTTCTAGTAGTGCTACCATGTTTTTCCTTGTAACGATCCCATTCTACTCCTTTTAGTGCACCATGCTTTTCCTTGTAACGATGCCATGCTTTTTCATATAACGATGCCTTGCTTTTTCATGTAACGATGTCATGATTTTTCTTGTAGCGCTGCCATGTTTTTTCCTAGTACCGCTGTAATGCTTGAATGACCGTTGTTCAGCAGTTCGAAACCGGACTCTTGGTTCTTTTTGCTCTTTTGCATAGAATACTTGCCTTTGAAGAGTTCGACCCCTTCTTTGATGTGCGTCGACAACAGTTTTTAAATGTGAAGATACCTGTCATGGTATTCATTTTTTTTTTTTTTTTACAATAAATTCTATTCACCTTTTCTCTGTTTCTCCTCCCCTATTTCCCCCATGCCTTTGCGCTTTAAATTCGTCCCCCACCCCTGCCTGAGTAGTCCCGATTAAGAGAGAGAGAGAGAGAGAGAGATAGAGATAGAGAGAGATAGAGATAGAGAGAGATATCGCAATATCCCTTCAAATAATCCCCTTTTCTTCTGTCTTGTTTCTCATCGTTTTTTTTTTCCAACGCCCAGACCTATCGAATGCGGGAAAGATGGTATTAATCCCCTATTCTCCAAACGCTTGTCAAGAGAGTTGAAGATTTAAATATTCTGTGGGTCACAGTGTTTTTATTAAAAGTGTTCTTTGAAATTTGGTTAATTGGTTACTTAAAACTAAGAAACGAAATCCAACGAAGGCATCCCACGCAGAAAGTTTGTAAGAAAGAGATGAAAGAAGTGAGTGTATGGAGGATATATCGCCCTAAATACTGCTAGAGGTATCGGTGTCGGCAGATACAAAGAGTTACAAAGTAAGGAGGAACCCTCAAAGGCCTACGACCCACTCAAGGAGGTTTCCCCATGTTTGAGTATCAAGTGGAAAAACGTTTTATTATTACTACTGTAACGCCTTGCCCTAAAGTGAAATGGCGTGTGTACTTTTGTCCAACCTATGTGTAAGCCATGTTTACACTCCCATTATTCACATGTTCTGGTAGTAATTGCGACGTACATTCTTGGAGAATCTTTTGTCTTTTGACTTTCAGCCATTTCTTTAAGTGGGATTTTCGCTAATAGAAAAAAGCTTCCTGTAATCCAGATTGTTAAGGCCATTTAAAATAATTTAAGCCTAGTCTTCTTGTCGACAATGAAAATAAATTAAAGTCTATTAGTCTCGTTTCATAATTTTTGCTTGCACTTTTCTCTAGCCTATGTACGTCTTTCTTGAGGATGGTACCCACACCCGTACAAAATAGTCCAAATGTGGCTTACTAGTGAATTGTACAAGAAAAAGACGACTCTCGAATTTGACATTGAAACTGCCGTCTGGTGTAACCCAGTATTTTCATCGCTTTCTTTTCTATCTCTATTAGTCGATGGGCCTGAGATCAAAATTTTACTTTTCGGTATCACCCAAAGGGACGAAGGCTAGTTATATTTTTTGAATAGATATACATATGAGGGACGGTCAATAAGTTTTGCGAATCGGTAGGGCAAAACAGAGGAAGGGGGATGGCTGTTTGTGGGAGTGTTAGGACAAGTTATGACAAGTCAGTACCTGCAGCCGCACGCTCCTGCCTCGTCTATTTAAGAAGCAGTAGCTGATCGCAGAACATCAGTCACAAATTTTTCAACAATGGAGAAGGTTGAGCACCACGCAGTGATCAAATTGTGACCAAGGAAGGTCAAGAATGCAAAAGAGATCCATGAACGCATGGTTGCAGTGTACACTGACACCGCCCCTTCCTATGCAACCATTGCTCACTGGAATAGGGAGTTCCGCCATGGTCGTGAGTCCCTTGAAGATGACCCCCGTCCAGGACGTCCGTCAGACGTGACCAACGAGGACAATGTGGCCCGCGTGGAGAGGAGGATCCTCGAAAATCGACGGGTGAAGGTCGAAGAAATCTAGCAAGAACTTGGAATATCACATGGAAGTGTTATCAACATCATTGACGACAATTTGGCCATGACCAAGGTCTCTGCCCGTTGGGTCCCTAGAAACCTCACGCCCCATGATCGACTTCAACGTCGTCAAAGTCCACAAGGCCAGAGTTGCACAAACTGCCCTGCGCGAGTGCGGATTCGAGGAGCTCACCCATCCCCCTACAGTTCAGATCTGGCCCCTAGTGACTACTTTTTATTCCGCCAGCTCAAGGCTGCACTGCGTGGCCGCTGGCTTGGGGACGATGAAGATGTCCAGCTCGCCGTCCAGGAGTGGATTGAACAGCAGTCGGGAGATTTCTGGTTGTCGGGAATTCGAAGCCTCAGGGACAAGTGGCGCAAGTGCATTGAAGTCGAGGGTAATTATATTGAAAAATAATAAACACTTTTCCTCATATCTCGTTTCCTTATATCCGAATTGCAAAACTTATTGACCGCCCCTCGTATATCGAATCTACCGAGGCGCCCCGATCTGATCTTGACATGACTGAGGACTTCTAGCCCAAGCGTAAGATCTCCCGACTCTTCCTCTCCTTCTAGTAAGCTAACTTCCAAAAAGGGGCGAGCAATCAATCTACCTCAATAAAAAGTCTCTTCACCTCGGTTAAGGTGCACCCTTCCTCCCTTCCCCCTACTCCAGTCAGTTCCTTTGACATATGTAACTGAAACCTCCGGCCTTTCCTCAGGCGGAGGTAATGTATCCTACATCCATACTGATATACCCCACTCCCAGAGGGTAAAAATACGTTCAAGCCTTCCGACCAAAACCATACCCCATCTCCCCTTCCTGTTAGCCTTGTCCTCTTGAAACCCTCTGCAACTACTACCTCCGACCTCCCTTCAGGCGTAGGTTGCACACACTCCATTAGGAGTGATGATCCTGCCCAGATTAGGAGTAACGTTACCCCCAATTCTCTTGTCTCTCCCCTTTCCTCCAGGTCATGACCCACTAACTTTGGTCTTTTGAAACAAAATTATATCCCGCGATACTAGCCGCCGCCCCTCTAAATCGGGGTTGCCTCGCCCTTCAGAGACTCCCGCATTATCTCCACCGTGGTCCCTCAGCGATCTGACTGGTGACAGTAATTCTTCCATAGAACTGCAGGGGATCCTTCCCAAATGGGAGGAATTCTCCTCTTTAACATTTAAAATATCACCTTCTGTCATATGCTTGCAGGAAACCAAACTCGGGAAACGCCCTTCCCTCAAGTTTCGTTTTCACTTCTTTTAATTCTCTACCACCCCTTGGCGGTGTGGGACATGGCGTTGTCTCGATCCTGGTGAGTACTAATCACTTTTGCACGCTTTCAATTCTGCGGACTACTCTTCAAGCAGTCACACCTCGTGTCCATATTATGAATAGAACTTATACTTTCAAAGGCTCAGTTTTTAGATCTTTTATTTCGGTTTACTATCCCATTTCTAGTTCTAGGAGACTTTAATGCCAGACTTTCCGTATGGAGTCATAAAGTAAACATTTTCAAGTCCGTCTCCTTGAATCTCTTTTATCCACTAATTCTTTTAGCATTCTTAACTCTGGTGATCCTACCTCCTACCATATTCAAACTGATTCTTTCAGTTGTGTGGATCTATCTATTGGCTCCGCCGACTGTATCTCTGATTTCAAGTGGACTGTCTTAGATGACCTGCATGGCAGCGACCACTTTCCCATTGTTTTGAAGCACACGCCCCTTTGCCCATCCCCTTCAGATCTCCCTCCAGATGGACTGTTGTAAGGATCGACTGGTCAAAGTTCCATGACGCTTCCTTCACCAGTAAACAAATTGGATATTTTGTAGATATTTATGCAGTTATACATTACTTTTCCTGCTTAGTGCTTGATGCTGCAGAGTCCGCAATTCCTCGTACTCGGTCCCGCCGGGGCAGAACATCAGTCCCATGGTGGAATGCTGATTGCACCCGTGCGGTGGATGCATTTAAAAAGGCTCATGCGCAGTTTCGCTGGAACCCAACTCTTACGAACCGTATTGACCGAAATCGAACTAGAAGCGTATTATACGCTCTTCACTCTCTAACTTCTGATCATCCCCTTGTATCCAAAATACATTCCTGGTTGGTCAAGAACTCTTCCAGATTCAAAGTAGAGTTTTGCTGGGTTCCTAGTCATGTCGGAGTCCGGGGTGATGAGCAAGCCGAGGAAGCAGTTCGAATTGCGGTCACCTGGAAACCAACTCGTTGCAGTCTACCTTATATTGACTTGTATCCTCTTATTAGGGACTACATTCGGCCACTCTGGCATTGAGAATGGGATGGCTGCAATGGTAACAAATTTCATTCCATTAAGCACTCGGTTTTACTGTAGGCTAGCGGTTATCAACCTCGTCAGAGTTCTGAGGAGGTCCTTTGTCGCCTTTGAATCAGCCACACAGGCTTCATACATAGGCATTTAATGAGTAGTGATAGCGCCCCCCGACGCCCCCTCTGTTCGTCCCCTATATAAGTACGCCATCTATTGGTCGACTGACAGCCCCTGTCTGCCTTACGTATGTAATGCTTCCCATCTATTTTACGCGTCTCATGTAACGATAGACTGCGCTTCCTCTTACCTGAGAGCCCATCTTTTAGCACCAATTCCCTCTTCCGATTTTTAATACAATCTGTTTTTTCTCTCTTTTATAGCTTGTAAATACACGTTTTTAATTAACTAAAAATGTAAATATTAGTAACCGCGTGTCATTTGTTTATTGGCCCTGTGCCTTTTTTTATTCTTTTAATACTTTTATTGCCTCTGTTTTAAGCTTACCACTTTTTGTACTTTAGGGCCTTGTACCCTTTTATGTCCTGCCACTCCATAATCTTTTTAGATTTTAGCGGCGTACACCCTGCTCCAAATAATAATAATAATTCTTTCTTTCATTATTTATCTCATTTATCCATTCATTGACCATCCCTCCATTGGACTATACAATTGTCGGGAAGTTTCAGGCAGGGTGCCAGGCACAGAACTAGCGGTTGCTATGAGAACCGAACAATGGCCGCCTTCTTAAAGAATTAAGTGAATCAATGGGTTGTTTATTTTGGTCCATTTGAGTTGGTTTGGTAAGTTTGCTTTTGTATATCTTAGTCTGTGTGAAATAATTGAGTCAAGGAAGCCCCACGTGGACCCTAAAAACCCATGTGGCTATCACACACGAAGTCAAAGGAAGAGAGAACGGGCCTGAAAGCCATGCGAGGAAGCTTCGGAACGCAGCTGTATTCACTTATGGAGGTTCCCCTCCTCCCCAAGCCTTGAGGCAAGGTTGCCTCCCGCCTACCATCTGGAAGCATGTGAGAGTGAGAGAAGTCATCAGTTATCCCAAATTCCTCAGCCATAAGTTTACCATGGAAGAATCCCCTCCGTGGCCAGAGGCGATTTCACTCCCACCGTCCGCCCGTATTTAACGTCAGATTCGGCCGGAACAAGGCAGTACAGGCTCGCAATCCAGCACGAGACACATCTCTTCTCCATATGGCCCCGCTTTCGTCTCCACAAGCACAAAAGCAAGAAGTTCTCTCGTTGGAATACCACCCTAGTCAATTTCCCAGGAACGGCCGTTCACGTTTACCAGCGCAAGTAGTCCCTCGTCAAGGTATTCCGAGGTAAATCTCAACCGTCTGCAATTCTTCTCCTCGAATTGCCCTCCCCCCCGTCCCTTCGCCCTCCAAGCTTTAACTTCTGCAAACCGTTGACGCTTGCGGATTCCTTAATCCGGTCATCCCCCTAATTATTTATTTGTATTTCGGCTCAGCACAGCCCTTTGAAGACTCAATCCGGGTTTAGTCTTTTACATGCCTTAAGCTCATTAGCTTGTCCCTTTTGCCCGACTATCAAGCCCCAAATCTCATGGATAATCCCAATTCATTTCATTTGTGTAAATATACAATATATATATATATATATATATATATATATATATATATATATATATATATATATATATATATATATATATATATTGTGTGTGTGTTATTAAATATTATTTTTCTACTTCTCTTTTAAATAACCCAGAACAGCATTCAACCATAGCTAGTAATTAACGGCCAATCTGCACTCGCTTTTGTTATTTGCCTGCGTACTCGGAGAACAGCATCCCTCCATTTATTCCTTCTCATCATCTGGTAACGGAGCTGAGGGCAGGGCTCTTGGGAGTCATTTCGCTCTATCCCTCACCACTCGGCTAATCTAATCTCCCTCCATAGATAGATATATATTGGCTATACCTCGACAGTCCGTTTGCCCTTGTTCATCTTAGTCCTTTTACTTTTGTTTGACTTGTTCCTTTTGTTTTTATTGGCAATAGGTTGTTTGGTGTGATAAATTTGCTTTGGCTTGCCCTTTCCGTTTGTTTTTGTTTACCACAGTCCATTTGTTTTTGTTTGTCTTGCTCCGTTTGTTTTTGTATACAATGTGTTGTTTGCTTTTGTTTGTTTTGTCATTTTTTTTAATTTCCTTTGCTGTTGCTTTTGTTTGTCTTTCTCCATTTGCTTTTGTTGCTTATGTTAGTTTGCTTTTGGTGCAATGAGTTGTTTCCTTTGGTCCATTTGTTTTCATTTGCCTTTTGTTCGTCTTGGTCCGTTCGCGTTTATTTGCATTTGGTCTGTTTGCGTTTGTTTGCACTGGGTTGTTTCTTTTAGGCCGTTTGATTTTGTTTGCCTTGTCTGATTTTTTTTTTTATTTCAATTGATCCGTTTGCTTTTGTTTTCTCTGCTAGCACAGTTTGCTTCTGATAGCCTGAGTTTGTTTGCGTTGGTTCCGTTTTCTTTTGTTTGCAATGGTTGTTTGCTTTGATGCATTTTTATATTTGTCTTTGTCCATCTGCTTTTGTTTGTGTTTGTCCGATTGATTTTGTTTGCCTTACTAACTCTGTTTTTGTTTTCGTAGATCCCTTTGTTTTCAAGTGGTTGTTTATTTTGGGACCCCTTTCTTTGGTTTACCTTGACCAATTGCTTTTACTTGCCTTAATACGTTCGCTTTTTTTCCCCCTTAGCCTGTGTGGTGTGTGCAGGGTTTTATTAAAACGCCATAGCAACGAGGGCATCGCGTGCAGAAATTTGGTAAAATTGGAATAAATGAAAATATGTGAAAGGAATATATTGGAAATTTGGATTTGAAGGGAACACATTTGCTGACGTTGTTGCCGGGTAGAGACACATTTTCCAGATGCCAGCTGCTGCACGTTTGCAATTGCTAAGGCCTATCTCCTGTGGGCTACAACCTTGGAGTGGCGGCGGGGGAAGGAGGGGGGGGGGTAAGGCGAGGCATTTTGCCATGGTTCAGGCGTGTTATTCGTATCTATCAGTTGCACCCAAGTTCGTAAGTGTGGATTGGGACACTTCGAGGTCCGAACACCCATCTTTTATATATGTTTTGGCCCCTCATGTGCGAGGAGTTACCTAAACGCCCGATCTTTAGCACCCTAGGTAGTCTCCTCTTGAGCCAAAAGAGACAATTAAATTTTTAAAAGGGACAACCAATGAGGGCATTTTCAGGGTGAGATGTGAACAAATGTAGAAGGAGCCCTAGTTAGTACGGACCGGGGAGGGGGCGTGCAACTCTTGAACCTGCCTCATTTTCACCCTCCTTGAGGAGAGAGAGGAGTCTACCCTGTTTCGGTTCCCCCTCGTAGTCTCGTCATTACCGTTCTCGGGCCATGTACCTTTCTTGCATTTTCACTTTCATTGCGTTGGTTTTCACTGTTCCCTTTATTCTTTTCCGGCTCTTTTATCATATGTGTCACATTCTTTCTCTTACACTATAATTCTTTCGTTAGTCAGAGTTTTCATTATTTCCTCATTCTTTTATTCTGTATATTCGTCTTCTTTGTCTTTCGTTAAATTAAATCTTTAGGATAGCTCATGACCGGATCAATTTGCGCCGTTTGGGCCTTTCTTGTATCGTAAGCTCGTGTGGATTAATCCACCAGAACCCATCTCGTGGGATTGAATCTCAAACTCCGAATGAGTTCTCTTGTGACAAGGGATTAGCGCCGATTCCGTTCGCGCCAAAAGTGAATAAATCGAATCGGCTTTTAGTAAAAAGCTTCAGGCCTGAAATGAACTTCCTGATGAGCTGCTGGCTCAAGTACCCGTAAAAACTTGGCGCCAAATTTGTTTATGTGGTTGTACTTTTGTTGGGTAGAGGTAGCAAGGACTGTAATATCCTCCCGTTTTCCAAAGAAAACTGCCGATTGGGTTATCAGTATGACTTCATTTGTAAGGAAATGCTAACTTGAGGAATATGTAGTAGAAGCCTTTTTAGATTCCCTGCTGGACGAAATTGACTATCAAGTTAGAGTTCCGACACACCCGAAGCATCTCTTGTCCCATCTACAGTTAGTGTCAGGAGCATTGAAGATATATCGTCCAAGCATCGACCTCACACCAAGATACCTAATATCGACTTCCTCTCTCCAGCAGCCCTAGCCGGGACCGACGATCATGGTGAGACACTTGAAGACATCAGACGTTATCTGAAAGAATCTTCTATATTGACTAGTGAGAGTTCTTCTACCTTGGCCCGGGACCCAAAGCCCCGAAAAGCCTCTCGGTTTGACTCGGCTGAGCCTGAAGAATCTTCAATGGACTCTTCTCCCTTTGCTGAATATTATCTGCCCTCAAGCTCGTCCCGCCCTTCACAGGACCTAGGCCCCTTAATGGTCCAAAAGGTAGCAGAAATCTATCCAGTGCCTCGTACTTTTCCCAGATCACCTGCTCCACCCACTCAACCTCTTACTCATGATCCGATGGAAGCAGATGATATTCTAACATCACCAGCCGTGGTTGTTGGATCAACCCTTCAGACATCGAAAGCACCCTCGTCCAATGAATCCGGATCTACCGTCCGAAAATCGCTTCTCGACTTTCCTTTTCCGCCTGGCTGTGCACCCCAGTTACAGGCAGGGGCCTTGGTCGGTTCCTCAAAACCATTGGACATACCCCCTGTCACTGCCCCTTCCAGGATCTCTTTCCGTGCTATAGCGGGGAAAGATATCTACTGTGGTATCTAACCATCCCACATAATATCTTCTAGGCCCGCTCAGCACATTCTGTGTCCCCTGAGAACTCTACTTTGCCTTTTAGGGACTACTTTCCTTCAATAAGAAAATATATTTTTGAACTGTGGCAGAATGAATGGGATGACTGTTCATCATCCAAACTATACCAAATTAAAAATTCTATTCACTCTTGGCCCTCGAACCGTCATAGAATGCGGTCGTTGGAGGTGGCCCTTTGCCGAGTTCGCATTAGCCACACGAGACTTACTCACGGCCATCTTGTTTCGGGTGATGTCATATCAGCCCTTGCTGTTGTTTTCTGCGGTGCGGACCAATCGGTTGCCCACCTTTTATTGGATTTTAGCCATTTTTCCATTCTCCAGTTGTCCTGTTTCCCTACCCTTTTAACTATTCCTCAACACACCCGTCTTCGATTCATATTGGCGGAGGAATCTTTTAACCCGTCGTTTTTTAATTTTTTGTCACGAAGTGGGCTCCTCCACCTTCTATAGATGATTTACCTCGTTTCATCCTAGCTGTTATATAGAATCCACTTGGATTGGGCAGCAACCCACTGGTTCCTTACCTTAAACCTTAATATCCTCCATTTTACAATGGGAATGTCAAGGCGTTCTTCCCAAGTGGGAAGAACTCAAAGTTCTTTTGACGACTCTCCACCCCGTTGTTATTTGTCTTCAGAAGAACAAACTCGGTACATGACCCTTTCCGACCGCACCCAGTTTAGTTATTTTCAACTATTGCTCCTGTCGGGGGCTCATCTCATGGGGTGGTGTGTTATAGTGTCGTCATCCCATCATGTATCTCGCCTCCCCCTTCATGCTAATCTCTAAGCTGTGGCCGTGAGGGTTTTTGTTAGCAGGCATTTTACTGTTTCCTCTATTTACCTTCCTCCTTCTTTACCATGGTCAAGACCCGACCTTTTAAAACTTGTAGATCAGTTGCCTTCCTCGTTTTTATTACTAAGAGATTTTAATGCCCGTCATCCATATTGGGGTGACATCACTCGGAATGCCAAAGGCAGTGTTTTAGTCTATTTTATTATCTAACTTTCTTACCGTTTTAAACAGGCGATTTTGATTCAAATCATGTCCAGACGGATTGTTTTGGTTGTCTACCTGTCTTTGTTTCCCGGATTGCCTCACTGATTTTCGATGGTCATCCCTTGATGACCTCTATAGGAGTGGTCACTTCCTTATTGTCTTATCGGTCGTTCATCCGAGCCCTCAAACAAACGTGCCTCTCAAATGGGATTTAGGCCATGCCGATTGTAAAGGCTTCCGAAAAGCATCTTTCACAAGTGGACGTGGACGTAGTGGAGCCGCCATGTCGAATGGCTGCCTGGAAATTGGGAGGGAGGAGTGTTCCCAAATGGCAAAAATGGCTTTGCCGGACAGTATTCACCCCTCACAGACGGGCTACTCTCTCCACTTCCACTTTATCACCCTTGGAGCTGCCCTCTGGTAGCTGCAAGGTAAAAAAGGAAGTTCCTCCCCCTGTTGTTTCTCATAGACCCTCCAAACTTCTATTACCGGAGAGGAGGCTTGTTCCTCTGCTAGACCTATGGTTGCAAGGGACTCCCCCTTACTCCCTTTTCTGGAGGCACCCTTGGGCGACTCCATCTCTTCTATAGCGGCAGTCCCTCCTTTGCTTTCCCAGGGAACTGCCAAAAGAGAAGGCAAGGGGTCCATAATTGACTCGATTACGCCAGGGCTCCTCACTTAGAGATTACTTGGCGTTTTTGAGCACGCTGGCTTCAAACGGTTTCTCGTTATTCGTTCCACTGATGGCTAAAGGCAACATGATCTAGCAGAGGAGAGCACTAGCTAGCGGAATTGGTAGCGAGCCGAAGGTGACACGTTTCTCAGACGGAAGCCTTCTGGCGAATGGGTCGAATCCCTCCGAGGCTGCCAGGATTTATGCCCTTCGGGAACTTAATGGCACGCCGGTGAGGGTGACGCAACACTCTAACGTGAACTTTGTGAAAGGAGTAGTTTATGCAAGGGAGCTCGTGGACTACTCCATAGAAGACATCACCTTAGAGCTGGCCGACTATAGAGCGGTCAAGGTCGAAGGTGTGATGAGAAAACAGAGAGGGACATCGAGATCTACCCCAACTCTCTTCGTCACGTTCGACTGAGAAGCTCCGTGAGTCGGTGCGTGCCGGTTGGTACCGCTACCGCGTGAAGGCATTTGTGCTACTGCCGCAGAGGTGCTATTACTGTCATCGCCTCGGCCATACGAATCGCTCATGTAGACGTGCAAAGTCGGGGTCACCGGGGTATGTGTAAATTGCTCCAAAGGCCGACACAATAAGTCTAAATCGTGTGTGGCCAAGTGTGTCAATTGCGGAGAGCCGCACCCTGCTTCTTCGAAGCAATGTGGTGCATATCTCCTTGAGAAAGAAATCCAGGTCGCTCAGGCCCAGGATCGACTCTCATTCCGCGAGGCCTAGGACTTGGTCCTGGCGCGTCCGGCTCTGCCTGGGATGTCTCTCGCCTCAATGGTTAGAAAGACACCCTCTGCTCCTGGCCCATCCAGGCTAACGAGCACGGTTGTTTACGCGCCCATTCGGAGCCCTTCTGCGGGTTCTACTCAACCCGGGCGCTCCCCTGGTAAAGTGGAGCGAATAACTAAGAAGCGTTTGAAGTCAGTGGGTTAAAAAACGCCAGGTAACCTCTGAATGAGGGGCCCTGACGTAATCGAGGCTCCGCTCTGCGCACTTTTGGTCTTATTTTGAGATTCCCCGCCCAGGCAAGCACCGGGACGGATGTGCAGATTTTGGCTCGGTAAGCTTAAGGATGTTAGCGGCATCGTCCATCTCCGCGGAGGGTGAAGAGCCCCCCCCCCCAGTCTTTTTGGGTTTTTTTATTAGTCTTTTTCTTTTAAAGGAGTCGAGGGCGGGAAATGGTTCCACTTCTCCCCTTCCCCAGCAGGAGCTGCCCGGCCAGATGGGCCGGCCTCTGCAAGATCCTTCACTGAGATGGCAAAGGTCCCAGCAGTCTCGGGGGCACCGACTGGAGGAGGAGTGCCCTCCACTGCTTGTGATGTCTTAGCTGCCCGACCTTTCTGGCGAGCACCCTGCACAGGAGTAGAATCGGGCTCGGTGTTTGATGCCGAGCACGAATCTTCCCCTAACAAAAGCCCCACCTTTTGAGGCTGGGCTGCTTCAGGGAGCATTTTTATCTCAGGGTACCCTCCATTTGGCCATCCGCCTCCATGACATCACAGGTCATGTCAGTATTGTGTATGTTCTTTGGGGGAGCATAGGCCTTCACCCCCGCTAGATGTAATATTTGGGCTAGCAGGTCTTTAAAGGGAACCGGCCGTTGGAGCCTTTCTTCCCTCTCCCCCCCTAAGGGGGTTTGCCCTACCGAGCCGCTTCAACTGGGAGCGACTGGTTATAGCCTGCCTGCTGGCTTTCCTGGTAGTCCCCTTTGAAAGCAAAGGCAGGGCTGCCAGATTTGAGATGGAGTCACGTAGTGAAGGGGGTAAGAGGGAGTACTCGGCACCCGTAGGCACTGGCGAGGAGTAAGCATCCTCTCCGGTTGAAGAGCAATGGAGGGTCCCCTGGGAAACCATAGGGGGGAAGATCCATTTTGTCTATGGAGCTGCTTGAGGGTGGCTCTGTTGTTCTTAAAGGGAAAATGGAGAGGGATTTTGTTTCTGTAAGTTTTCATTCATGGGCGTGGTGACCCTCTTTTTCTCTCGGGAAGCAAACGCTTATCACCCCTCGCAGTAGCCCGCTCTGCAAAGGGTGCGTACGGGCCTGGCAGAGCCAGGTTCCGCCATTTAAGGCCAACCTCTCCCGCCTGGTGACCTGGTAGCCCTTCAGCATAGCGGCTCCACCTTTGACACGGCGTAAAAAAAATAGATGGTGAAGTGAGAAGGAAAGGGGATGTGAGGGATGGTGTTAAGAATCTACGCTGTGAAATTAGAGGCTGACCAGAGAAAGATGTGGAAGTGGTTGTATGAAAAGGGAGGAAACAGCGGCAAACACAAGTGTTCTGAAGGAAGGAGAAGAGGCTAAGCTGAATGCGGATGTGCGGAGATTCCAATGCCCCGAGAGTCGCTATAGATAACAATCAGGTCTCCGAACCCGGCACGTAGCGGAATCTCCCGTACTGAGTAGTGTATTGCCACCAACTCAGCCGTTAAGAAAGACGCAGCGCCTAGCAGAGCCCCGCTGAATTCAAACAGAGGGGATACGGCATGGAAGCCGAACCCCTCTTGGGACTTGGAGCCATCCATATACACTGGCACGGTTCCAGCGTGACACGATGTGTGCTCCAAAAAGGTCGAACGCAGTACTCTCGGCGCAGTACAAGCTTTGGGAGCAGAGGCGTGGCGACAAATAGCCAAATGTGTTACCATCCAGGGTGGCGTCCTGGGCAGAACCAGGGGCGCCACCGGCCCGAGAGCTATATCTACCTCTCGAAGGAGTTTCCTGGCCCTAAACCCAAAGGGCTTAGGGTATGACTGGCGTCACTCGGCGGCATAGGCACCATCGAGATCAGCTGCAGATGCAGTGAGAGCTGTTGGCGACTGAGGGAGGCGCCGGGCTCGCGCGGACAGGCGAGTGATGCACTGCACGCGGCGCAGAGCGAGTGGCATCTCCCCAGCATCGACCAACAGGCTCTCAATGGGGGAAGTGTGGAAGGCACCGGTCACACGGCGAAGGCCGGTGTGGTGGATCGAATCCACCTTCCGCAATAAACGCTCAGCTGCGGATGCATAAAAGTCGCATCCGTAGTCGAGCTTCGAGCGAACAAAGGATCGATAAAAAAAGTAGGGCAGTAGCCCTATCAGCGCCCCAAGCGCTGAACGTCACGGAACGGAGAATTTCCATGGCGCGGGTACAAGAGACCCTAAGGCTGCAAATATGAGCCTCCCAGGTGAGGCGTCGGTCGAATACAAGACCAAGGAAACGGTGCGACTCAACCACATCCAGGCGCACCCCATTAAGAAACAAATCTGGGTCGGAGTGAAGCCGTGGATGGCGGCAGAAGTGCACCACCTTAGTCTTGGCCAAAGAAAACCGAAACCTGTGCGCTTCGGCATAGCGAGAGACGCGGTTCAATGCCTGTTGGAGTCGACGCTCCAGAGTTGGCATCTGGGCCGCGCCAAAAGAGATCGAAAGGTTGTCCACGTAGAGCGTAGCGAGAACATCTTCCGGCAGCACCGAGGTGATGCCGTTGATGCTCAGGGCAAAGAGTGTGACACTGAGGACACTTCCCTGCGGGACACCCTCTTCCTGCTCCTTTGGGCTGGAGAGGGCTCCCCCCCACCCGTACGCGGAATCAACGATCTCGCAAAAATTCAGATATAAACATTGGGAGGTGTCCCCTCGCCCCCATCGTGTGGAGAGTCTCCATGATACCGTATCGCAATGCGGTATCATAGGCCTTCTCCAGATCAAAAAACACCGTGGCGTAGTGCTGTATACGAAGGAAAGCCTCGCAGACGGCATTTTCCAGTCGGAGCAGAGCATCCGACGTGGAGTGAAACTTACGGAAGCCACACTGTGCACAAGACAGATGGCCTCCGCTGTCCAGGAAATAGGCTAATCTAACATTTACGAATTTCTCCATCAACTTACACACGCAAGAGGTTAGAGAGATTGGGTGGAAACCGGTCGGAGTAGAGTGATCTCTTCCCGGCTTGTGAAAGGCGAGCACACTAGCGATTCGCCAGGAGTCTGGGAGAAAACCTTCCACCCAGATCCTGTTGAACAAATCTAACAGAAAGGCCATGCCTCGCTCACCCAGGTGTCGAAGCATGGCGTACGGGACATCGTCCGGACCATGGGCTGTGTCCGCGCACGAAGCGAGAGCGGAACGCAACTCACTCACAGTAAACTTGTCGTTGAAGGGTTCTCCGCCCCTGGAGGTAAAGTCCGGCCGGCGGCCTTCCGCGACATCACGACGTGCATTGAATGCTGGCGGAGCAGCATCACGGCTAGAGAATGCGGAAAAAGCGGTCGCTAAGGATTCTGCAACGGACGCGGGGTCCGAGATTGCGGTCCCATTCTCCTGGAGAACGGGAGGGGGGTCCTGTAAGAACTTGCCCCGAATCCTTTTGACTCGCCTCCACACCTCAGCTAAAGGGGTCTTCCCGTTAAGTGAAGACACGTATGCCCGCCAAGAAGAGCGGCGGGCGTGCTTTGAAATATACTGGAACCTAGCCCTAGCCCGACGAAATTCAGCGACAGTGAAATCGTTCGGGCGGCGCTTATAGCGCATGTAGGCATAACGCTTCTGTTTGAGGGCCGTCTCACACTCGGCCGACCACCATGGGAGTGGTCGGCTTGCAAAACGGCCAGACGTCCTAGGAATAGTAGTCAAGCCCACGGCAATGAGGTTGCCGGAGAAGAACTCAACGGCCTCATCTACAGACCTAAACTCCTCGACCGAGATAAAGAATTCAGTCATTTCCTGAAATGCAGGCCACCGCGCCCGCGCCAAGCACCACCGAGGTGGTCTCTCAGGCGGAAGTTGCCCTGAAAATGATATTTGAATGGGAAAGTGATCACTACCATGGAGGTCATCGACCACCCCCCAATCAAAATCAGGCTGTGCATCCGAAGAGCACAAAGATAGGTCAAGGCAAGAAAATGAAGCGGTTCTCGGACAGTGATGCGTAAACTCATCCACGTTTAGGACACCCATCTCAAGCTCTCCGATCAGATTGGCAAGGACTTGTCCCCTGGGATTTATGAAGTAATCTCCCCAGAGAGGATGCCTGCCGTTCAGATCTCCAAGCAAGAGATAGGGCCTCGGCAACCGTGCCACGACACGGCGGAAGTCCCCCGCGTTAAAGTCAGCTGACGGTGGAATGTAAGCAGAAATGATAGTATACCTCCTATCCAGGTGCAGCTGCAAAGCCACTGCCTGAAGGGAGGTATCTAAAGAGAAAGTAAGAACGGAGACATGATGCCAGGTGTAAGCCGCGCATCCTCCAGCCCGGCCATTCCGCGGTGGTGGGGTCGCAAGACCCTTATACCCCGGGAGGGCAGGCAGCGGGCACGCGCCTAGCATGGTCTCCTGCAAAAAAAATAGCTAACGGGGAACGGGACGAGACGAGCCTCCGCAGCTCCTCCCAGTTGGCCCGGAGTCCACGGCAATTCCATTGAAGGAATATGCCCTCCAGGCCTAGCTCGGAGGAGACGCGGGGGCCCTCCTCGAATTGAAGACCCTCACGGGAATGGCCGTACGCTTCCCGGGGGCAGAACCCCGGGCGCTGTTGGCCGGACAAAGCGCTGTCGCCTTCGAGGACTTATTGGGGGAGGTTGGGCTCGCCATGCGAGTCTTTTCCTCCCTCCGCCTCGAAACCGTAGGCGGGCGTTGCGGCTTGGGAGGCGGGGGGCCGTCTTTTCGAGGAACCCCCGTCTCCGAGCCACTCGCTCCACCTCGGGGCGTGGGCGAAGAAACCGAAGCTCCTTTGTTGCTAACCTCCTTTCGGGGAACAGCTTTAGGAACCCCTGAAGATGGCCTAGCGACCATCTTCAGGGGTGTTGCTTCCTGTGAGTCTAACGACTCTGTGGAGGCGCGTAGCCGTTTCGCCTTACGGGAAACGGTCACACTGGGGGAAGAGGGTGGAGCCCTGGTTTTAGCCGGGGCTGGGTGTGAACCCTTTTTGCTCGTTGGCCTGGATGGGCCAGGAGCAGAGGGTGCTTTTATAACTATTGAGGCATATGACGTCCCAGGCAGAACCGGGCACGCCAGGACCAAGTCCCTAGCCTCGCGGAATGAGAGTCGATCCTGGGCCTGAATGCCCAGGATTTCTTTCTCAAGGAGATATGCACCACATTGCTTTGAAGAAGCAGGGTGAAGCTCTCTGCAATTGACACACTTGGTCACACACGATTTGGACTCATCGTGTGCAACCTTGGAGCAATTTACATAGACTTCGAGTGACCCAGATTTTGCACGTCTACATGATCGATTCGTATGGCCGAAGCGGTGACAGTAATACCACCGCCCCGGCAGTGGCACGAATGCCTTCACGCGGTAGCGGTTCCAACCGGCACGCACCGACTCAGGGAGCTTGTCACAGTCGAACGTGACGAAGAGTGTAGGGGTGGATCTCGAGGCCCCTCCCTGTTTTCTCATCACATGTTCGACCTTGACCGCCCCATGGTCGGCCAGCTCTAGGGTGATGTCCTCAATGGAGTAGACAACGAGTTCCCTCGCATAAACTACTCCTTTCACAAAGTTCATGGTAGAATGCGGCGTCACACTCACCGGGGTGCCATAAGGTGTCCGAAGAGCACGTATCTTGGCCGCCTCGGCGGGATTCGCCAGAAGGCTCCCGTCCGAGAAACGGGTTACCTTCGGCTCTCTACCAATTGCACTAGCTAATCCTCTCCTCTGATGGATCATGTTGCCCTTGGACAACATGGTGCCATCAGTGGAGCGAATAACGAGGAAGTGTTGGAAGCCAGCGGGCTCGAAAACGCCAGGTAACTCTGAATCAGGGGCCCCGATGTCATCGAGGCTCCGCCCTGTGCATTCTTGGTGTTAGTCTTAGTCAGGGGCTCCGCACACGAGGGGGTAGAGGGGCCGGATGTGCCGATCTTGGCTTGGTCGCCTACCAAAGTGGTAGCAGACCCATCCGTTCCCGCAGCCCCCGCAGATGGAGAGGAGCCCTGAGTCTTCTTCGTCTTTTTAGTCTTTTTCTTTTTAGGAGAGGAGGGCGGGGAATGAACCCGGTCTCACCCCCGCCGGCAGAAGCCCCCATGCCAGATGGGCCGGCCTCAGCCAGGTCTCTCTCCGAAATGGAGAAGGTCCTGGTAGTCGTAGGGGCACCTGTCGGAGGAGATCCCTCCCCTCCTTTTACTGCCTCGGAGCCCTCGGCCATTTGAGGGGGACCTTGCATAGGGGCGGATTCGGGTCGGTGCTTGGCCCCGAGCCCGGATTCCCCCCCATGGAAGGCCCTACCGTCTTAGGCTGGGTCTCCTCAAGGACCATGTCTATCACAGGAGGGGCCTCCAGTTGGCCATCCCCTCCCAGGACATCGCAGGTCCCCTTGGCAGTGTCGCCAGTCTTGTGTGGGGAAGCGCAGGCCTTGACCCCAGCAAGGTTCAAAATCCTTGCCAGCAGGTCTTTTGAGGGAAGCGACCGAAGGGGCCTGGCTTCCTTCTCCCCCCTAAGGGGGTTTGCCCTACCGAGCCGCTTGCACGAGGGGCGGTCGGCAATGGGCTGCCTGCTGGCTTTCTTGGCAGTTTCCTTAGAAAGCAAAGGAGGGACTGCCGCTGGAGATAGGGAGGTGCCCGAAAGCACCCCCAGAGAAGGGGGTGAGGGGGAGTACCCTACACCCGTAGGCGTAGGAGAGGAGTAAGCCTCCTCTCCGGTTAAAAAAGTATGGAGGGTCCCCTGCGCAAGCACAAGGGGGGGGGGACCTCCGTTTTCTCGGTGGAGCTGCCCGAGGGCGGCTCCGTAGATGTTTTTGGGGAAGTTGGGGGTTGGGGTTTTTGTTTTTTTTCATACATGGGCATGGTTACCCTCTTTTTAATACGGGACGCAATAGCTCATCACCTCTTGCAGTTGCCCGCACTGCAAGAGGTGCTTACAGGCCTGGCAGAGCCAGGCGCCGCCATTTGGGATCACCCCTCCCGCCTGGTGGCCTGGCAGTCCATCGGCATGGCGGCTCAACCTTGAACACGGCGTAAAAATTAATAGATTTTGAAGAGGAGAGGAAAAGGGATGTGAGGAAGGTATGGGTGGGGATGAAGCAGGTTGTTAAAAGCCAGCCACCCCAGACTGGAGCTCAGGGGTTAGGGAATATTGTTCCCTTCCCCCTCAGCCCCGATCCGGGACGGTTGACTGAGAAGAAGGTCAGCATCTACCCTGTGAAATTAGAGGCTGACCAGAGAAAGTTGTGGGAGAGGTTGTATGAAAAGCGACGAAGAAGGGGAGAAACCGGGCTATCTGAAGGAAGGAAGAGAGGCTAAGCTGGGGCCGGACGGAGCGCTGGATCCCGTCAGCACGGCGGCCAGGATGGCAAATCGCCGCGCCCCTTACGGGGCAGAGGGGATACGGCGTGGAAGCCGACCCCCTCTTGGGACTTGGAGCCATCCGTATACACTGGCACGGCCCATCCGTGACATGAGGTGTGCTCCAAAAAGGTCAAAGGCAATACTCTCGGCGTTGTAGAAGCTTTGGGAGCAGAGTTGTGGCGACAAATAGCCAAATGTGGTACGCTCCAGTGTGGGGTCCTGGGCAGAACCAGGGGCACTACCAGCCCGATTTTTTTTTTAAATTTAAAGAGCTCATCTAGCGACTGCTTACTTGGCCATTAGTCGCCGTATTAAAAACTGCCTAGTACTAGGCTACTTTCAAATCTAATGCAATAAAACACAAAAAAACCCACCCCAAACAGCACCAGAAATTTAAAAAAGGAAAAGGAAAAGTGTGGTAAGCAAGCTCCTACGTCGGGGAAGGTCCCCCCGGTGCAGTAGCGTGAAACCTAAAGGAAAAAAAAAAACAAATGCAAAAAACAAATCAAAACAACAAACAAAAACAAACCCTGCTTAAATAATAGGGAGAAGGCCGGCCTCCCCCCAAAAGTCAACAAGTCCACCAGTCGATGTGCACGCACTCATCCCGAGTACAAGGGACAGGTGGTAGCGACCCCGCCCATCCCGGTACCGGGACAGGTGGTAGCGACCCCGCCCATCCCAGTACCGGGACAGGTGTCGTGCGCGAAGATCACCCAGACTGGGACATTCGACAAGAATGTGCCGAACAGTCTGGGGGACGACGCAGTCGTTGTAATAGGGCGCAGGCGAGCGCTCCATCAAATAGCGATGCGTCACACGAGTGTGTCCGATTAAGAGACGACAGAAAGCAGCCTGAAGCCGCCGCGGCATTGGGGGATAGGTCCATGGGAACAGTCGTGGCGCAATGGCACGCAACTTTAAGTTTCCTTCGACCGTCTCCCAACTTCTTTGCCAAGCAGTCCGAAGAGCTGCCCGTATTCCTGCCATGTAGTCGGTGTAAGGAAGAGCGAAACGCTGGTCCAGGCGCAGAGTCCTCGCGGACTCTTTGGCGCCCTCATCGGCGCGCTCATTCCCCGCAATTCCTACATGTCCAGGAACCCAGCAGAAGATAATCTCGACATCTGCCAGGCTCGCTAAAACCATGGCGTCACGGATATCGCAAACCAGGGGATGCGGAGATTATAATGCCCCGAGAGCACTTAGGGCGCTCTGTGAGTCGCTATAGATCACAATCCGGTCTCCGAAACAGATACGTCGCGTAATCTCCCGTACCGAGTGGTGTATTGCCACCAGCTCAGCCGTGAAGACAGACGCAGTGCCTGGTAGAGCCCCGCTTACTTCAAACAGAGGGGATACGGCTTGGAAGTCGACCCCCTTTTGGGACTTGGAGCCATCCGTAAACACTGGCACGGTTCCAGCGTGACACGATGTGTGCTCCAAAAAATGGCGAACCCAATACTCCCGGCGCCGTACAAGCTTTGGCAGCAGAGGCGTAGCGACAAATAGCCAAATGTGGTAGCCTTTAGGGTGGCGTCCTGGGCACAACCAGGGGTGCCACCGGCCCGAGAGCTATATCTACCTCTCGAAGGAGTTTCCTGGCCCTAAACCCAAAGGGCTTAGTGTATGGCTGGCGTCTCTCGGCGGCATAGGCACCATCGAGATCACCGGCGGATGCGGTGAGAGCTGTTGGCAACTGAGGGAGGCGCCGGGCTCGCGCGTACACGCAAGTTATGGACTGCACGCAGCGCAGAGCGAGTGGCATCTCTCCAGCATCGACCAACAGGCTCTCAATGGGGGAAGTGAGGAATGCACCGGTCGCAAGGCGAAGGCCGGTGTGGTGGATCGAATCCACCTTCCGCAATAAACGCTCGGCTGCGGATGCATAAAACTCGCACCTGTAATCGAGCTTCGAGCGAACAAAGGATCGATAAAAAAGTAAGGCAGTAGCCCTATCAGCGCCCCAAGTGCTAAACATCACGGAACGGAGAATGTCCATGGTGCGGGTACAAGAGACCCTAAGGCTGCGAATATGAGCCTCCCAGGTAAGGTGTCGGTCGAATACAAGACCAAGGAAACGGTGCGACTCAACCACCTCCAGGCGCACCCCATTAAGAAACAAACCTAGGTCGGGTGAAGCCGTGGATGGCGGCAGAAGTGCACCACCTTAGTCTTGGCCAAAGAAAACCGAAACCTGTGCGGTTCGGCATAGCGAGAGACGCGGTTCAATGCCTGTTGGAGTCGACGCTCCAGAGTTGGCATCTGGGCCGCGCCAAAAGAGATCGAAAGGTTGTCCACATAGAGCGTAGCGAGAACATCTTCCGGCAGCACCAAGGCAATGCCGTTAATTCTCAAGGCAAAGAGTGTGACACTGAGGACACTTTCCTGCTCCTTTGGGCTGGAGAGGGCTCCCCCCACCCGTACGCGGAATCGACGATCTCGCAAAAATTCAGATATAAACATTGAGGGGCGTCCCCTCGCCCCCATCGTGTAGAGAGTCTCCATGATACCGTCAGGCCATGCGGTATCATAGGCCATCTCCAGATCAAAAAACACCGTGGCGTAGTGCTGTCTACGAAGGAAAGCCTCGCAGACGGCATTTTCCAGTCGGAGCAGAGCATCCGACGTGGAGTGGAACTTAAGGAAGCCGCACTGTGCAGAAGACAGTTGGCCTCCGCTGTCCAGGAAATAGGCTAATCTAACATTTACCAATTTCTCCATCAATTTACACACGCAAGAGGTTAGAGAGATTAGGTGGAAACCGGTCGGAGTAGAGTGATCTCTTCCCGGCTTGTGAAAGGCGAGCACAGTAGCGATTCGCCAGGAGTCTGGGAGAAGACCTTTCACCCAGATCCTGTTGAACAAATCTAACAGAAAGGCCATGCTTCGCTCACCCAGGTGTCAAAGCATGACGTACGGGACATCGTCCGGACCATGGGCTGTGTCCGCGCACGAAGCGAGAGCGGAACGCAACTCACTCACAGTAAACTTGTCGTTGAAGGGTTCTCCGCCTCTGGAGGTAAAGTCCAGCCGGCGGCCTTCCGCGACATCACGACGTGCATCGAATGCTGGCGGAGCAGCATCACGGCTAGAGAATGCGGAAAAAGCGGTCGCTAAGGATTCCGCCACGGACGCGGGGTCCGAGATTGCGGTCCCATTCTCCTGGAGAACGGGATTTTTTTAAATTTTATTTAAGGGGCTATCTGGCGACTCCCGACTTAGGCATAAGTCACCGTAAACAAACAGCCTAGTTCTAGGCTATTTTAAAAAAATGAACAGGAAACAACAATAAAAAGAAATAACAATAACAAAACAATAACAAAAAAAACAATTAAACCTGGTTAAATGAAATGGAGAAGTCCGGCCTTCCCCTAAAAGTCAACAAGTCCACCAGTCAAAGTGCACGCACATGTCCTGAGTACAAGGGACAGGCGGTAGCGCCTCCGCCGATCTCGGTACCGGGACAGGTATCGTGCGTGAAGATCACCCAGACTAGGACATTCGACAAGAATGTGCCGAACAGTTTGGGGGACGATGCAGTCCTTGCAATAGGGTCAGGCAAGCGCTCTATCGAATAGCGATGCGTCACACGAGTGTGCCCGATTCGGAGACGACAGAAAGCAACCTGAAGCCGCCGCGGCATTGAGGGATAGGTCCATGGGAACAGTCGCGGCGCAATAGCACGCAACTAAGTTCCCTTTGACCGTCTCCCATCTTCTTTGCCAAGCAGTCCGAAGAGCTGCCCGTATTCCTGCCATGTAGTCGGTGTGAGAAAGAGCGAAACGCTGGTCCAGGCGCAGAGTCCTTGCGGACTCTTTGGCGCCCACATCGTCGCCGTCATTCCCCGCAATTCCTACATGTACAGGAACCCAGCAGAAGATAATTTCGACATCCACCCGGCTCGCCAAAACCGTGGCGTCACGGATATCGCAAACCAGGGGATGCGGAGATTCCAATGCCCTGAGAGCACTCAGGGCGCTCTGTGAGTCGCTATAGATCACAATCCAGTCTCCGAACCGGGCATGTCGCGTAATCTCCTATACCGAGTGGTGTATTGCCAACAACTCGGCCGTGAAGACAGACGTAGCGCCTGGTAGAGCCCCGCTGACTTTAAATAGAGGGGATACGGCGTGGAAGCCGACCCCCTCTTGGGACTTGGAGCCATCCGTATACACTGGCACGTTTCCAGCGTGACACGATGTGTGCTCCAAAAAGGTCTAACGCAATACTCGCGGCGCCGTACAAGCTTTGGAAGCAGAGGCGTGGCCATAAATAGCCAAATGTGGTACCCTCCAGGGTGGTGTCCTGGGAAAAACCAGGAACGCCACCGGCCCGAGAGCTATGTCTACCTGTCGAAGGAGTTTCCTGGCACTAAACTCAAAGGGCTTAGGGTATGACTGGCGTCTCTCGGCGGCATAGGCACCATCGAGATCAGCTGCGGAAGCAGTGAGAGCTGTTGGTGATTGAGGGAGGCGCCGGGCTTCCCGCGTACAGGCGGGTGATGCACTGCACGCGGCGCAGAGTGCCGGCCCAGACCGGAGCTCAGGAATTAGGAAACATTGTCTCCCACCACCTCAGCCCCGATGCGGGACAGTTGACTGAGAGGAAGGTCAGCATCTACCCTGTGAAATTAGAGGCTGACCAATTAAAGTTGTGGGAGAGGTTGTATGAAAAGCGAGGAAACATGTGTTTTGAAGGAAGAAGAAGAGGCTAAGCTGGGGTCGGACGGGGTGCTGAGTCCCGTCAGCACGGAGGCCAGGATGGCAAATCGCGGCGCCATTTACAGGGTGCGTACACGCGAGTGATGCACTATACGCGGCGTAGAGCGAGTGGCATCTCCCCAGAATCCAACAACAGGCTCTCAATGGGGGAAGTGCGGAAGACACCGGTCGCAAGGCGAAGGCTGGTGTGTTGGATCGAGTCCACCTTCCGCAATAAACGCTCGGCTGCAGGTGCATAAAACTCGCATCCGTAGTCGAGCTTCGAGCGAACAAAGGATCGATAAAAAAGTAAGGCAGTAGCCCTATCAGCGCCCCAAGCGCTGAACGTCACGGAACGGAGAATGTCCATAACGCGGGTACAACAGACCCTAAGGCTGCAAATATGAGCCTCCCAGGTGAGGCGTCGGTCGAATACAAGACCAAGGAAACGGTGCGACTCAACCACATCCAGGCGCACCCTATTAAGAAACAAATCTGGGTCGGGGTGAAGCCGTGGATGGCGGCAGAAGTGCACCACCTTAGTCTTGGCTAAAGAAAACCGAAACCTGTGCGGTTCGGCACAGCGAGAGACGCGGTTCAATGCCTGTTGGAGTCGACGCTCCAGAGTTGGCATCTGGGCCGCGCCAAAAGAGATTGAAAGGTCATCCACGTAGAGCGTAGAGAGAACATCTTCCGGCAGCACCGAGGTGATGCCGTTGATGCTCAGGGCAAAGAGTGTGACACTGAGGACCCTTTCCTGCTCCTTTGGGCCGGAGAGGGCTCCCTCCACCCGTACGCGGAATCGACGATCTCGCAAAAATTCAGATATAAACATTGGGAGGCGTCCCCTCGCCCCCTTCGTGTTGAGAGTCTCCATGATGCCGTATCGCCATGCGGTATCCTAGGCCTTCTCCAGATCAAAAAACACCGTGGCGTAGTGCTATCTACGAAGGAAAGCTTCGCAGACGACATTTTCCAGTCGGAGCAGAGCATCCGACGTGGAGTGGAACTTACGGAAGCCGCACTGTGCAGAAGACAGATGGCCTCCGCTGTCCAGGAAATAGGCTAATCTAACATTTACCAATTTCTCCATCAACTTACACACGCAAGAGGTTAGAGAGATTGGGCGGAAACTGGTCGTAGTAGAGTGATCTCTCCCCGGCTTACGAAAGGCGAGCACAGTAGCGATTCGCCAGGAGTCTAGGAGAATACCTTCCACCTAGATTCTGTTGAACAAATCTAACAGAAAGGCCATGCCTCGCTCACCCAGGTGTCGAAGCATGGCGTATGGGACATCGTCCAGGCTATGGGCGGTGTCCGCGCACGAAGCGAGAGCGGAACGCAACTCACTCACGGTAAACTTGTCGTTGAAGGGTTCTCCGCCTCTGGAGGTAAAGTCCAGCCGTGGGCCTTCCGCGACATCACGACGTGCATTAAATGCTGGCGGAGCAGCATCGCGGCTAGATAATGCGGAAAAAGCGGTCGCTAAGGATTCCAGCACGGACGCGGGGTCCGAGATTGCGGTCCCATTCTCCTGGAGAACAGGAGGGGGGGTCCTGAGAGAACTTGCCCCGAATCCTTTTGACTCGCTTCCACACCTCAGCTAAAGGGGTTTTGCCGTTAAGTGAAGACACGTATGCCCGCCAAGAAGAGCGGTGGGCGTGCTTCGAAATATACCGGAACCTAGCCCTACGAAATTCAGCGACAGTGGAATCGTTCGGGCGGCGCTTATAGCGCATGTAGGCATAACGCTTCTGTTTGAGGGCCGTCTCACACTCGGCCGACCACCATGGGTTGGTCGGCGTGCAAAACGGCCAGACGTCCTAGGAATAGTAGTCAGGCCCACGGCGATGAGGTTGCCGGAGAAGAACTCAACGGCCTCATCTACCGACCTAAACTCCTCGTCTGAGATAGAGAATTCAGTCATTTTCTGAAATGCAGGCCACCGCGCCCGTGCCAAGCACCACCGAGGAGGTCTTTCAGGCGGCAGTTGCCCTGAAAATGATATTTGAATGGGAAAGTGATCACTACCATGGAGGTCATCGACCACCCCCCAATCAAAATCAGGCTGTGCATCCGAAGAGCACAAAGATAGGTCAAGGCAAGAAAATGAAGCAGTTCTCGGACAGTGATGCGTAAACTCATCCACGTTTAAGACACCCATCTCAAGCTCTTCGATCAGATCGGCAAGGACTTGTCCCCTGGGATTTATGTAGTAATCTCCCCAGAGAGGATGCCTGCCGTTCAGATCTCCAAGCAAGAGATAGGGCCTCGGCAACCGTGCCACGACGCGGCGGAAGTTTCCCGCGTCGAAGTCAGCTGACGGTGGAATGTACGCAGAAATGATAGTATACCTCCTATCCAGGTGCAACTGTACAGCCACTGCCTGAAAGGAGGTATCTAAAGAGAAAGGAAGAACGGAGACATCATGCCGGGTGTAAACCGCGCATCCCCCAGCCCGGCCATCCCGCGGTGGTGGGGTCGCAAGACCCTTATACCCCGGGAGGGCAGGCAGGGGGCACGCGCCTAGCATGGTCTCCTGCAAAAAAATAGCTAACGGGGAACGGGACGAGGCGAGCCTCCGCAGCTCTTCCCAGTTGGCCCGGAGTCCACGGCAATTCCATTGAAGGAATATGCCCTCCAGGCCTAGCTCGGAGGAGACGCGGGGGCCCTCCTCGAATTAAAGACCCTCACGGGAATGGCCGTACGCTTCTTGGGGGCAGAACCCCGGGCGCTGTTGGCCGGACAAAGCGCTGTCGCCTTCGAGGACTTATTGGGGGAGGTTGGGCTCGCCATGCGAGTCTTTTCCTCCCTCCGCCTCGAAACCTTAGGCGGGCGCTGCGGCTTCAGAGGCGGGGGGCCCTCTTTTTGAGGAACCACCGTCTCCGAGCCACTCGCTCCACCTCGGGGCGTGGGCGAAGGAGCCGAAGCTCCTTTGTTGCTGTCCTCCTTTCGGGGGACAGCTTTAGGAACCCCTGAAGATGGCCTAGCGACCATCTTCAGGGGTGTTGCCTTCTGTGAGTCTAACGACTCGGTGGAGGCGCGTGGCCGTTTCGCCTTGCGGGAAACGGTCACGCTTGGGGAAGAGGGGGGAGCCCTGGTTTTAGCCGGGGCTGGGTATGAACCCTTTTTGCCGCCAGCTTTACCAGGGGAGCGCCCGGGTTGGGTAGAGCCCGCAGAAGGGCTCCGAATGGGCGCGGAAACAACCGTGCTCGTTGTCCTGGATGGGCCAGGAGCAGAGGGTGCCTTTCGAACTACTGAGGCATATGACGTCCCAGGCAGAGCTGGGCGCTCCAGGACCAAGTTCTTAGCCTCGCGGAATGAGAGTCTATCCTGGGCCTGAACGGCCAGGATTTCTTTCTCAAGGAGATATGCACCACATTGCTTCGAAGAAGCAGGGTGCGGCTCTCCGCAATTGACACACTTGGCCACACACGATTTGGACTTATCGTGTGCGACCTTGGAGCAATTTACACAGACTTCGGGTGACCCCGATTTAGCACATCTACATGAGCGATTCGTATGGCCGAAGCGGGGACAGTAATAGCACCGCCGCGGCAGTGGCACGAATGCCTTCACGCGGTAGCGGTACCAACCGGCACGCACCGACTCAGGGAGCTTGTCACTGTCGAACGTGACGAAGAGTGTAGGGGTGGGTCTCGAAGCCCCTCCCTGTTTTCTCATCACACGTCCGACCTTGACCGCCCCATGGTCGGCCAGCTCTAGGGTGATGTCCTCAATGGAGTAGTCAACGAGTTTCCTCGCATAAACTACTCCTTTTACAAAGTTCATGGTAGAGTGCGGCATCACACTCACCGGGGTGCCATGAAGTGTCCGAAGAGCACTTATCTTGGCCGCCTCGGCGGGATTCGCCAGAAGGCTGCCGTCCGAGAAACGGGTCACCTTCGGCTCTCTACCAATTGCACTAGCTAATCCTCTCCTCTGATGGATCATGTTGCCCTTGGACAACATGGTACCATCAGTGGAGCGAATAACGAGGAAGCGTTTGAAGCCAGCGGGCTCGAAAACGCCAGGTAACCTCTGAATGAGGGGCCCCGATGTCATCGAGGCTCCGCCCTGTGCACTTTCATGCCGGGTATAAACCGCGCATCCTCCAGCCCTGCCTTCCCGTGGTAGTGGGATCGCAAGACCCTTATACCCCGGGAGGGCGGGTAGGGGGCACGCGCCTAGTATGGTCTCCTGAAAAAAAGATAGCTAACGGGGAACGGGATGAGCCGAGCCTCCGCAGCGCCTCCCAGTTGGCCCGGAGTCCACGGCAATTCCATTGAAGGAATATGCCCTCCTGGCCTCGCTCGCAGAAGACCCTTACGCGAATGGCTATACGCTTCCCGGAGCAGAACCCCGGTCGCTGTTGGCCGGACAAAGCGCTGTCACCTTCGAGGACTTATTGGGGGAGGTTGGGATCGACACGAGTCTTTTCCTCCCTCCGCCTCGAAACCATAGGCGGGTGTTGCGGCTTCGGAGGCGGGACGTTCTTCGTCATTAAGATTGAAATGACCGTTTTTGAAACGTGAAAAACCACCATTGAGCTGTCCTTTCTGATAAAGCGTTTTCTCCATACACAGCACAAATATCGCGAACGAGCTTTGGCTGCGTTTGCATTGTTCCCGTCTCGATTGAAAATAAATAGCAACAAGTGTCGAAAATGCGCCTTTCTTTCAACTTGACATTCCATTTTGAGGGTACAGAACAAAAATGAAATTTACTTTTAAATAAACTGCAATGACTTATTACTCAACTTCAAGACGTAGCCGAACCTTTGCAAATTTTTCTCTCATTATTTATTAGTTTCTTAATATGTGCACAAATCAAGTCAAAAAATTTAAATAAACGCATTAAAAAAACCCGCAAAACTTATTCTTCAACCTAATATATGTAATACTCTCAAAGTTCTGTCCAATATTGTAATTGCCTGTCCCTATTTTTATAATCCGCACTTCCATCCGCAGAGCCCCAATTTATCATACCATTTGTTATACTTTTATAAATTCTCTTTAATCCTTTTATACCACTCCCGCGTTTCCTATCAATTTTGTATATTACATTGTATCCAAACAATTCTCTCTTGCTAAACTAATTATCTTTAATCGTGATATTCTGTTAATTCTTAAAAACAATTTATCTTTTGTATCTCGTATTTACTCCCTCGTGTTTACGCTAGGCCTTGCATCCCAATTCAAGATTCATTTGTGTGTCGGGTATTTATTTACATATAAAGATTTCCTGACCCCACTTGTTATTCCTCTTCAGTGAAAGGCCTCGCTATGTAGGAGATAGGCTTCACCCTACAATCGAAGCATTTTTACCAATTTTCGCTTTCTCTTCAGATCTCTCCTTCAAACTTTCTGCGGGATACGCAGACAGTTTTAAGATCTAGGGGGGCGGGCAGACCCTAAGGATAATAAAACACTTAGAATACATCTTGTATTATACGCTTTATTAACTAGTTATATTTTCCTCGTGTGTGTGTGTGTATATATATATAAATATATATATATTATGTGTGTATGTGAAAAAATAGACATAAAATACTGATAAGTCGTACGAAACATTTGCAGTCTCCGTAACAATCATTTCATTTTAATCATTATTCGATAAAGCAGGGAGGAAATAAGTCCCAGTTAATTTTCATTTAGCCCCCAATAAAATCTGCATGCAATTACAACTGGAATTAAGGTTTCTTGGCTAACGTGCAATTAACGAAACTTTACTAGTCATTAATTCTTAAAACTTTGGATTACTTTTTTCCTATCACAGAAGGGGTGGGAAAACCCCGATCAGGAAGCTCGAAATCACTATCTCGGGGCCCATGTTCACGTCCTCCTTTACCTCCATCCCCCAAACTCAGAGATCAAGAATAACCTGCCTTGTTCCGTGATTACAATGTACTCAAGTCAAACTGATCTGCACCGCCTTAAATATCGAAATTGACCAATCATTATTGTTATAAATCGCGTTGGGAAGTCACGTTACATTTACTCGTGCCGTATCGGTTGAATTCTATTTTCTGGGGACTGGGAACTTCCCGATATGGGATTTTTTTTTCTACAGATATGCCGTCATGCAGAACGGCCATTAAAAAAACAAACTAGTTTCTTTGTGGAATTGGCACAGAGTTCATTTCGTCTGTATATTCACATAAGGTATATGGTAAGCATTTATTTACAACCTTTATTTACACTTTCTCCACTAAAAAATATTCCTTAAATCTTTGGTAAAAGTGAATTGTACAGTAAGCAAAACAAGGTAGAGTTGCTCCAACGAATACTTGCTCCTTGTTTTGGTGGGTTGTAGGAATACAATAAATAAACTAACCTAAACGGTTGTAAAGGTATTAAACATACCGCAATATTAAGAACATATCGTATTAACAACTCAGAACACATAACTTTGGCTTAACACATTTTGTAAATCAAATGTTCAACTACCATCGAAGGCGTAAACTAAGGAAAAAACCTCATTGTGCTCAGTGCAATGACAAAAGTTTTCTTCCATTAAACACTTTAATAACACAAACATAAATGAGATTTAACATACTCAATTAAAGCAATTCATTGGTCGTGAGAACTATTTCAACATTACCATATTTTACAATTTTAATCAAATTAAGCATTCTTAATCAAACTTTCGAAGTACAATAACTAGTTTTTCTAAACTCTATAAACTAATGGATTTAATTTGAGTTAGTTTTGAAAACGACAAAAACAACCCGCTTTCAGGCACTTCGTCACTCCCCCATCTCCCTCATTCATACACTTTAAAAAAATCCTTTTCGAAAACTGCGACAACAACGGTAGATTAATACATCTGTCGTTGAAAGCTAATAAAAAATAAACTAATTTAAAAAGCTAAACTAGTGAAAGTCCCCTTAGCATATAATCGCTGCCTAGTTTTGAACAAATAGTAACAAAGCTTCATTATGCTTTTAACAGGTTAGACAACAGCATGAGCGTATGATATAAAAAAAAATTAGGCCCTAGAATTGTAAATACTGCTTCAGATTTTCTTTGCCTTGATGTGGACTGCGTACATTTGAAAAACTTTTCCCTCCAATTTACGACGCATAAAAGATCTCCGGAAGCAAAGATTAAGTCGAAAATAATTATTTAATTCACATCAAAAACACGAGCGCACAAATAGAACACTGGGTGACGCGAGATAATCTTTCACCTGGACAGCGTTGGTCGAAACCGATCGGAGAAGACTATTCCAACTAACGCATTTTTTGGCTATACATTTTTGAAGCTTCATCAAAATCACTAAGAACGATCAACATTCATTTAGTACACGGGTAGTTGTGAGCAACATTGACACCTATGACGAATTATTTCAAAACCGTTCAATGATACGGCGGTCCCCATGTCTTGCAAATACACACCGCATTACAACAAATAAAATATCCATTAAAAGACGAATTCGTAGCTTTATTATTCAATTCGGTTTAATAATAAAATTTAACCTTTTATATGATAAACAAATAAATTTTACCCATCCTCTAACCTTCATTACCTTGCAAAATGTTCTTCAGCCCATAAATTATTAGTATACACAGCCACACATGCATTAACGTGAAGAAATACAATTTACCTATACATATATTCACAACAAAAACCTGTCAAAGTTAAGCGTATATATGAAAAGTAAAATATATTGGAATATTCGTTAGGGTTCGTCGTCATATTAAAAAATATATGGCCAATTAAAAGAGATAGATACCTCTACGATAATACTGGTTTAATAATTAAAAAACACCTAATTTTCCATTCATCTTTATTTACGTTTGGTTAAAAGCCCCATTTGCTAAAAAAAATTCCAAATATGCAGGTTTAAATAATAATTTTCTCTAATATCAACCGAGTTGAAAGGTAAAATTTTGTAGGGTCCTTAAAAAATATAAGTAATTCGGTTTTTATCTGAGGAAAATTGATGATGGAAAGTAATTTGCTTTTCGGAGTGTAATAACATGACCCAAAGAAGTAGAGCGAAGAGGTAGCCCCAATTCTGTGAACTTTTTACTTCCCTTATTGTGGAAACTAATGCAGCACCTGTGGGTAGGATTCAGGGGGTCAAAGTTTCTCTTGAACGGCTTAGTTTACAATCGCTTGGATTTGGGCGAAATTCTAGACCGAAATGAACATTGTTTTGCCATCAGGTTTGGAAATGCGTACTTTCTTTTCCCCTTCGTGAGAGTAGAGACCCGCTCTGGGAGACTCAGGACTTGAATGCCGTGACAGTCCAGAACTGGAAAGAAAAGAACGGCGTTAGGATGCAAGATCACCGCATATCACATCAATACGCGTCATATGAAGGGCACCAAGTTGCTTTTCAAGCATAATCATTTATGTTTGATGAGTTTTATTAGGTCATTACTTTTTTTTGTTCAGTAGAGTCTTTTGTCTGGTATGATTCTAACTAGGAAGAGGAAGGGAAGATATGTCCCTTGTCGACTGCAACCGAGCGCATAGGGTCTAATGAATCCAACCTTTTACTAGGGTACGCTAAAAAAACAAACAGAAAGAAACCCAAAATAAGTAAAAGAGGGCATGTTTCAGGCATCCCCTGGCGCAGGAAAAATGCAACCAACATCAAATAAAATGGAGTTCAGTCTCTGCTAAAGTCAAATAGTCCACAATACGGTGTATAGGAACCCGCTCCAAATACAAGGGGAAAGCGGAAGCGAACCCGATCAAAAGGGTACCAGGACAGGTAGCGTGCGCGAAGATCCCCAAGAGTATGACGCTCAACAAGAATGTGTAAGTTTTGGTCTAGGGTAACAGACGCGGTGTAATGAAGTCCCCGTCGGCCGTCTCCTAACTTCTTTGCCAAGCGGTCCGGAGAGCTGCCCAGATTCCTGCCGTGTAGTTCGTGTGACTAAGAGCGAAACACTGGGCTGGTCGACCGGTCCTCGACAATCTTGGCGCCCTCATTCCAGGCAATCCTAAAATAGCCAGGAACACAGTTGAAGATAATCTAAACATCCGCAGGGTTAAACAGCTAATGTGACGTCGCAGATACCGCGAACCAGGAGGTGCGGATATTCTGATGTCACGAAAGCACTCAGGGCGCTTTGTGAGTCGCTATAGATCCAGTTTCCGAATTGGATACAACGGGTTCCGTCTCCATCAAAACTGTGTATTGCAACCAGCTTGCCCGTGAAGACAGACGTATTCCTTCCAGAAGGGATACAGAGTGGAAGCCTACCCCCTTCTGGGGCTAGGAATTATCCGTGTACACTGGCACGAATCAAGTATGAAACGAAGTAAGGTCCAAATATACAAAAAACAATACTCTCGGCGCTGTGGAAACTTTGGGAGCATTTTTTTTTAAGAGCCCATGTGTCAACATCCTCCCGGCTCGCCAAAACTGTGGTGTCATGGATATCACGAACCAGAGGGTGCGGAGATTCCAATGCCTCGAGACCTCAGGGCGCTTTGTGAGTCACTATAAATAACGATCCGGCCTCCGAACTGGGCACGTCGCGTAATCTCCCGTACCGAATGGTATATTGCCACCAACTTAGCCGTGAAGACAGACGCAGCGCCTGGTAGAGCCCTGTTGACTTCAAAGACAGGGGATATGGCCTCGAAATCTACCCCCTCTTCACTTGGAGCCATCCGTATACACTGGCACGGTTCCAGCGCGACACGAAGTGTACTCCACAGAGGCCAAACACAATACTCATGGCACTGTAGAAGCTATGGGAGCAGAGTGGTGGCGACAAATAGTCAAAGGCATAAGTCACCGTACTCACGACCGCCTAGTACTAGACTACATTAAAATAACATGCAAAAAAAATAAACGACAATCCCTCGCCCCAAAAGGAAAAGGGCAGCAAGCACGCTCCGGCATCGGGGAAAGGCCTGCCTGCCTCCGGAGCAGGAGCATGCAACCTACAAAACAACAAAAATTGTGGACTTGTGGACTTTTACATTTTAGAGGAAGCCGGCCTCCTCAAAAATGTAAAAGTCCACAAGTCAGTGTGCACGAATCCCTCCCGAGTACAATGGACAAGCGGTAGGGACCCCGCTCAAACCGGTACCGTAACAGATAGCGTGCGTGAAGATCACCCACACTGAGACATTCAAAATGAATGTGCCGAACAATCTGGGGGACAACGCAGCCATCACAATATGGTGCGGGTGAGCGCTCCATCAAATGGCGGTGCGTCCCGCGGGTGTGTCCAATTCAGAGAGGACAGAAAGCAGCCTGAAGCCATCGCGGCATTGGTGGGTAGGTCCATAGGAACAGTCGCGGCGCGCAAGTCGGTGAGCAGGAACCAGTCCCGATCACAAGGGACAAGCGATAGCGTGAAGATCACCCAGACTGGGACATTCAACAACAAGAATGTGCCCAACAGTATGGGAGACAACGCAGTCTTCACAGTATGCCGCAGGCTAGCGCTCGATCAAATGGCTGTGCGTCACACGAGTGTGTCCAATTCGGAGACGAGAGAAAGCAGCCTGAAACCGTCGAGGTGCAATGGCACTCAACTTTATGTTCCCCTGGACCATATCACATCTTCTTTGCCAAGAAAATCGGAGAGCTGCCCGTATTCCTGCCATGTAATCGGTGTGAAGAGTGAAACGCTGATCTGGTCGCCCAGTCCTTGCTGACTCTTTGGCGCCCTCATTCCCCGCAATTCCTACATGCACAGGAACCCAGCAGAAGATAATCGCGACATCCGCCAGGCTCGCAAAAACCGTAGGGTCACGGAGATCGCAACCAGGGGATGCAGAGATTCCAATAGCCT
This sequence comes from Ceratothoa steindachneri, assembly GCA_963969495.1. Taxonomy (NCBI): domain Eukaryota; kingdom Metazoa; phylum Arthropoda; class Malacostraca; order Isopoda; family Cymothoidae; genus Ceratothoa; species Ceratothoa steindachneri. The sequence goes on along the minus strand of OZ018323.1, from coordinate 58,642,324 downwards.
GAGATCACTCAGGCGCTTTATGAGTCGCTATTAAACACAATCTGGTCTTCGAACCTGGCACGTCGCATTCTCTCCCATTCCGAGATGTATTGCAACCTGTTCAGTAGTAAAGATGGATACAGCGCCTGGCAGAGCCCCGCTAACTTCAAACAGAGGGGATACGACTTGGAAAGCGAACCCCTCTTCGGACTTGGAGCCATCCGTATATACTGGCACGGTTCCAGCGTGACACGGGGTGCTCCAAAAAGGCCGAACGCAATACTTCCGTCAGGGTACAAGCTTTGGGAGCAGAGGCGTGGCGACAAATAGTTAACGATGGTACCCTCCAGGGTGGCGTCCTGGGCAGAACTATGGGCGCCACCGGCCTGAGAGCTATACCTAGCTCATGAAGGAGTTTCCAAGCCATAGAAGCCAAAGGCCGAAGGGTATGACAGGAGTCTCTCGGCGCCTTACCACCGTCGAGATCAGCTGCATATGCAATGAGAGCTGTTGGTGACTGAGGGAGGCACCTGGCTGGCGCATAAAGCGAATAATGCACTGTGCACGGCGCAGATTGAGTGGCATCTCCCCAGAATCGACTTTCTCATCTGGCGACTGCTTACTTAGGCATTAGTCGCCGTATTCAACACTGCCTAGTACTAGGCATCTTTAAAATAAGATGCAAAAAAGCCCCAACAATCTAAATAAAAAAAGGGAAAAAGGCAATAAGCAAGAAGCGAACTCCGGCGGGGGGGGGGGGAAATCCGCCTCCCCCCGGCGTAAGAACGTGCGACCTACTAAAATAACGAAAACCAACAAAACCCCCAACTAGTTAAATAAGGGGGAGAAGGCCGGCCTGCACCCAAAAGTCTATAAGTCCACCAGTCAATGTGCATAAACTCGTCCTGAGTACAAGAGACAGGCGGTAGCGTCCCCGCCCATACCGGTACCGTGACAGGTAACGTGCGCGGAGATCGCCCAGACTGGGACATTCGACAAGAATGTGCCGAACAGTAGGGGGACGACGCAGTCGTCGCAATAGGGCGCTGGCGAGCGCTCCATCAGATAGCGATGTGTCACACGAGTGTGCCCGATTCGGAGACCACAGGAAGCGACCTGAAGCCGTCACGGCATTGGGGGATAGGTCCATGGGAACAGTTGCGGCGCAATGGCACGCAACTTTAAGTTCCCTTCGACCGTCTCCCATATTCTTTGCCAAGATGTCCGAAGAGCTGCTCGTATTCCTGCCATGTAGTCGGTGTGAGGAAGAGTGAAACGCTGGTCCGGTCGCAGAGTCCTCGCGGACTCTTTGGCGCGCTCATTCCCCGCAATTCCTACATGTCCAGGAACCCAGCTCAAGATAATCTCGACATCTGCCCGGCTCGCCAAAACCGTGGCGTCACGGATATCGCGAACGAAGGGATGCGGAGATTCCAATGACCCGAGAGCACTCAGGGCGCTTTGTGAGTCGCTATAGATCACAATCCGGTCTCCGAACCGGGCACGTCGCGTAATCTCCCGTACCGAGTGGTGTATTGCTACCAGCTCGGCGGTGCAGACAGACGCAGCGCCTGGCAGAGCCCAGGGACTTCAAACAGAGGGAATACGACGTGGAAACCGCCCCCCTCTTGTGACTTGGAGCCATTCGTATACACTGGCACGGTTCCTGCGTGACACGAGGTGTGCTCCAAAAAGGTCAAACGCAATACTCCCTGCGCAGTACAAGCTTTGGGAGCAGAGGCGTGGCGACAAATAACCAAATGTGGTAGTATCCAGAGTGACGTGCTGGGCAGAACCAGGGGCGCCACCGGCCCAAGAGCTATATCTAGCTCTCGGAGGAGTTTCGTGGCCCTAAACCCAAAGGGCTTAGGGTATGACTGGCGTCTCTCTGCGGCATAGGCACCATCGAGATCAGCTGCGGATGCAGTGAGAGCTGTTGGCGACTGAGGGAGGCACCGGGCTCGCGCGTACACGCGAGTGATGCACTGCACGCGGCGCAGAGCGAGTGGCGTCTCCCCAGCATCGACCAACGAGCTCTCAATGGGAAAGTGCGGAAGGCACCGGTCGCAAGAAGGCCGGTGTGGTGGATCGAATCCACATTCCGCAATAAACGATCGTCTGCGGATGCATAAAACTCTACTCCGTATTCGAGCTTCGAACGAACAAAGGATCGATAAAAAAGTAGGGCAGTCCCCCTATCAGCGCCCCAAGCGATGAACGTCACGGAAGGGAGAATGTCCATGGCGCGGGTACAACAGACCCTAAGGCTGAGAATATGAGCCTCCCATGTGAGGCGTCGGTCGAATACAAGGCAAAGAAAACGGTGCGATTCAACCACATCCAGGCGCACCCCATTAAGAAACAAATCTGGGTCGGGGTGAAGCCGTGGATGGCGGCAGAAGTGCACCACCTTAGTCTTGGCCAAAGAAAACCGAAACCTGTGCGCTTCGGCATAGCGAGAGACGCGGTTCAATGCCTGTTGAAGTCGACGCTACAGAGTTGGCATCTGGGCCGCGCCAAAAGAGATCGAAAGGTCGTCCACGTAGAGCGTAGCGAGAACATCTTCCGGCAGCACCGAGGTGATGCAGTTGATGCTCAGGGCAAAGAGTGTGACGCTGAGGACGCTTTCCTGCGGGACACCCTCTTCCTGCTCCATTGGGCCGGACAGGGCTCCCACCACCCGTACGCGGAATCGACGATCTCGCAAAAATTCAGATATAAACATTGGGAGGCGTAGCCTCGCCCCCATCATGTGGAGAGTCTCCATGATACCGTATCACCAAGCGGTATCATAGGCCTTCTCCAGATCGAAAAACACCGTGGCGTAGTGCTGTCTACGAAGGAAGGCCTCGCCGACGGGATGTTCCAGTCGGAGCAGAGAATCCGACGTGGAGTGGAACTTGCGGAAGCCGCACTGTGCAGAAGACAGATGTCCTCCACTGTCCAGGAAAAAGGCTAATTTAACATTTACCAATTACTCCATCAGCTTGCACACGCAAGAGGTTAGAAAGATTGGGCAGAAACCGGCTGGAGTAGGGTGATCTCTCTCCGGTTTGCGAAGGTCGAGCACAGTAGCAATTCGCCAGGCATCTGGGAAACCCTCCACCCAGATCCTGTTTAACAAATCTAAGAGAAAGGCCATGCCTCGCTCACCCAAGTGTCAAAGCATGGTGTTCGGGACATCGCCCGGACCATGGGCGGTGTCCGCGCACGAAGCCAGAGCGGAGCGCAACTCACTCACAGTAAACCCGTCTTTGAAGGGTTCTCCGCCTCTGGATGTAAAGTCCAGTCAGCAGCCTTCCGCGACATCACGACGTGCATTGAATGCTGGCGGAGCCGAATCTCTGCTAGAGAATGCAGATAAAGCGGTCGCGAAGGATTACGCCACGGACGCGGGGTCCGAGATTGCGGTCCCATTCTCCTGAAGAACGGGAGGTGGGTCCTGCGAGAACTTGCCCCTGATCCTTTTGACCCGCCTCCACACCTCTGCTAAAGGGTTCTTTCCGTTAAGTGAAGACACGTATGCCCGCCAAGAAGAGCGGCGGGCATGCTTCCAAGTATACCGGAACCTAGCCCTAGCCGGACGAAATTCACCGACAGTGAAATCGTTCGGGCGGCACTTATAGCGCATGTAGGCATAATGCTTCTGTTTGAGGGCCGTCTCACACTCGGCTGACCACCACGGGAGTGGTCGGCGTGCAAAACGGCCAGACGTTCTGGGAATAGTAGTCAGGCTCGCGGCGATAAGGTTACCGGAGAAGAACTCAACGGCCTTATCTACCAACCTAAACTCCTCGACTGAGATAGAGAATTCACTCATTTCCTGAAATGCTGGCCACCGCGCCAGCGCCAAGCACCACCGGGTTGGGCTCTCAGGCGGCAGTTGCCCTGAAAATGATATTTGAATGGCAAAGTGATCACTACCATGGACGTCATCGACCAACCTAATCAAAATCAGGCTGTGCATCCGAAGAGCACAAAGATAGATCAAGGCAAGAAAATGAAGCGGTTCTTGGGCAGTGATGCGTAAACTCATCCACATTTATGACACCTATCTCAAGCTCTTCGATCAAATCGGCAAGGACTTGTCCCCTGGGATTTATTGAGTAATCTCCCCAAAGAGGATGTCTGCCGTTCAGATCTCCAAGCATGAAAAAGGTCATCGGCAACCGTGCCACGAGGCAATGGAAGTCCACCGCGTCAAAGTCAGCTGACGGTGCCTTTTTTTTTTTTTAAGGGGCTATCTGGCGACTGCCGACTTAGGCATAAGTCGCCGTAAACAAACAGCCTAGTTCTAGGCTACTTTAAAAAATTTAAACAGGAAACAACAATAAAAGAAATAACAATAATAACAAAACAATAACAACAACAATTAAACCTGGTTAAATGAAAAGGAGAAGGCCGGCCTCCCCCCAAAAGTCAACATTCCACCAGTCAATGTGCACGCACTCGTCCCGAGTACAAAGGACAGGCGGTAGCGACCCCGCCCATCCCAGGACCGGGATAGGTAACGTGCGCGAAGATTACCCAGACTGGGACCTTCGACGAGAATGTGCCGAACAGTCTGGGGGACAACGCAGTCGTCGCAATACGGCGCAGGCGAGCGCTCCATCAAATAGCGGGCTGACGGTGGAATGTACGCAGAAATCCCGGTATACTTCCTATCCAGGTACAGCTGCACAGCCACTGCCGGAAAGGAGGTATCTAAAGAGAAAGGAAGAACGGAGACATCATGCCGGGTGTAAACCGCGCATCCCCCAGCCCGGCCATCCCGCGGTGGAGGGATCGCAAGACCCTTATACCCCGGGAAGGCAGGCCGGGGGCACGCGCCAAGCATGGTCTCCTGCAAAAAGATAGCTAACGGGGAACGGGACGAGACGAGCCTCCGCAGCTCCTCCCAGTTGGCCCGGAGTCCACGGCAATTCCATTGAAGGAATATGCCCTCCAGGCCTAGCTCGGAGGAGACGCAGGGGCCCTCCTCGAATTGAAGACCCTCACGGGAATAGCCGAACGCTTCCCGGGGGCAGAACCCCGGGCGCTGTTGGCCGGAAAAAGCGCTGGAGGCGCTGTCGCCTTCGAGGACTTATTGGGAGAGGTTGGGCTTGCAATGAGAGTCTTTTCCTCCCTCCGCCTCGAAACCTTAGGCGGGCGTTGCGGCTTCGGTGGCGGGGGGCCCTCTTTTCGAGGAACCACTGTCTCCGAGCCACTCGCCACACCTCGGGGCGTGGGCGAAGGAGCCGAAGCTCATTTGTTGCTGTCCTCCTTTCGGGGGACAGCTTTAGGATCCCCGGAAGATGGCCTAGCGATCATCTTCAGGGGTGTTGCCTCCTGTGAGTCTAACGACTCGGTGGAGGCGCGTGGCCGTTTCGCCTTACGGGAAACGGTCACGCTGGGGGAAGAGGGGGATAACCCTGGTTTTAGCCGGGGCTGGGTATGAACCTTTTTGCCGCCAGCTTTACCAGGGGAGCGCCCGGGTTCGGTATAGCCAGCAGAAGGGCTCCGAATGGGCGCGGAAACAACCGTGCTCGTTGGCCTGGATGGGCCAGGAGCAGAGGGTGCCTTTCTAACTATTGAGGCATATGACGTCCCAGGCAGAGCGGGGCGCGCCAGGACCAAGTCCTTGGCCTCGCGGAATGAGAGTCGATCCTGGGCCTGAACGGCCAGGATTTCTTTCTCAAGGAGATATGCACCACATTGCTTCGAAGAAGCAGGGTGCGGCTCTCCGCAATTGACACACTTGGGCACACACGGTTTGGACTTATCGTGTGCGACCTTGGAGCAATTTACACAGACTTCGGGTGACCCCGACTTTGCACGTCTACATGAGCGATTCGTAAGGCCGAAGCGGTGACAGTAATAGCACCGCCGCGGCAGTGGCACGAATGCCTTCACGCGGTAACGCTACCAACCGGCACGCACCGACTCAGGGAGCTTGTCACAGTCGAACGTGACGAAGAGTGTAGGGGTGGGTCTCGAAGCCCCTCCCTGTTTTCTCATCACACGTTCGACCTTGACCGCCCCATGGTCGGCCAGCTCTAGGGTGATGTCCTCAATGGAGTAGTCAACGAGTTCCCTCGCATAAACTACTTCTTTCACAAAGTTCATGGTAGAGTGCGGCGTCACACTCACCGGGGTGCCATGAAGTGTCCGAAGAACACTTATCTTGGCCGCCTCGGCGGGATTCGCCGCATTCGCCAGAAGGCTCCCGTCCGAGAAACGGGTCACCTTCGGCTCTCTACCAATTGCACTAGCTAATCCTCTCCTCTGATGGATCATGTTGCCCTTGGACAACATGGTGCCATCAGTGGAGCGAATAACGAGGAAGAGTTTGATTTTTTTTTTTTTTTTTTTTTTAAGAGCTCATCTGGCGACTGCCTACTTGGGCATTAGTCGCCGTATTAAAACTGGCCTAGTTCTAGGCTACTTTAAAACAAAATTAAAGAGAGAAAAAAAAAACAACACCCCAAAAGGGGGAAAGGAAGCAAGCTGGTGCGTCGGGGAGAGGTCCCCCCGGCGCAGGAGCGTGCAACTAGAGGAAAAAAACAAACAAAAAACAAAAAAAACAAAAATGCAAAACAACAACAAAACAAAACAAAAAAACAAACAAACCTTGCTTAAATAATAGGGAGAAGGCCGGCCTCCCCCAAGAAGTCAACAAGTCCACAAGTCAATGTGCACGAATTTGTCCCGAGCACAAGGGACAGGCGGTAGCGACCCCGCCCATCCCGGTACTGGGACAGGAAACGTGCGCGAAGATCACCCAGACTGGGACATTCGACAAGAATGTGCCGAACAGTCTGGGGGACGACGCAGTCGTTGCAATAGGGCACAGGCGAGCGCTCCATCAGATAGCGATGCGTCACACGAGTGTGTCCGATTCGGAGACGACAGAAAGCAACCTGAAGCCGCCGCGGCATTGGGGGATAGGTCCATGGGAACAGTCGCGGCGCAATGGCACGCAACTTTAAGTTCCCTTCGACCGTCTCCCATCTTCTTTGCCAAGCAGTCCGAAGAGCTGCCCGTATTCCTGCCATGTAGTCGGTGTGAGGAAGAGCGAAACGCTGGTCCGGTCGCAGAGTCCTCGCGGACTCTTTGGCGCGCTCATTCCCCGCAATTCCTACATGTCCAGGAACCCAGCAGAAGATAATCTCGACATCTGCCCGGCTCGCCAAAACCGTGGCGTCACGGATATCGCGAACCAGGGGATGCGGAGATTCCAATGCCCCGAGAGCACTCAGGGCGCTTTGTGAGTCGCTATAGATCACAATCCGGTCTCCGAACCGGGCACGTCGCGTAATCTCCCGTACCGAGTGGTGTATTGCCACCAGCTCGGCCGTGAAGACAGACGCAGCGCCTGGTAGAGCCCCGCTGACTTCAAACAGAGGGGATACGGCGTGGAAGCCGACCCCCTCTTGGGACTTGGAGCCATCCGTATACACTGGCACGGTACCAGCGTGACACGATGTGTGCTCCAAAAAGGTCGAACGCAATACTCCCGGCGCAGTACAAGCTTTGGGAGCAGAGGCGTGGCGACAAATAGCCAAATGTGGTACCCTCCAGGGTGGCGTCCTGGGCAGAACCAGGGCCGCCACCGGCCCGAGAGCTATATCTACCTCTCGAAGGAGTTTCCTGGCCCTAAACCCAAAGGGCTTAGGGTATGACTGGCGTCTCTCGGCAGCATAGGCACCATCGAGATCAGCTGCGGATGCAGTGAGAGCTGTTGGCGACTGAGGGAGGCGCCGGGTTCGCGCGTACAGGCGAGTGATGCACTGCACGCGGCGAAGAGCGAGTGGCATCTCCCCAGCATCGACCAACAGGCTCTCAATGGGGGAAGTGCGGAAGGCACCGGTCGCAAGGCGAAGGCCGGTGTGGTGGATTGAATCCACCTTCCGCAATAAACGCTCGGCTGCGGATGCATAAAACTCTACTCCGTATTCGAGCTTCGAGCGAACAAAGGATCGATAAAAAAGTAAGGCGGTAGCCCTATCAGCGCCCCAAGCGCTGAACGTCACGGAACGGAGAATGTCCATGGCGAAAGATCGAAAGGTCGTCGACGTAGAGCGTAGCGAGAACATCTTCTGGCAGCACCGAGGTGATGCCGTTGATGCTCAGGGCAAAGAGTGTGACACTGAGGACCCTTTCCTGCGGGACACCCTCTTCCTGCTCCTTTGGGGCAGAAAGGGCTTCCCCCACCCGTACGCGGAATCGACGATCTCGCAAAAATTCAGATATAAACATTGGGAGGCGTCCCCTCGCCCCCATCGTGTGGAGAGTCTCCATGATACCGTATCGCCATGCGGTATCATAGGCCTTCTCCAGATCAAAAAACACCGTGGCGTAGTGCTGTCTACGAAGGAAAGCCTCGCAGACGGCATTTTCCAGTCGGAGCAGAGCATCCGACGTGGAGTGGAACTTGCGGAAGCCGCACTGTGCAGAAGACAGATGGCCTCCGCTGTCCAGGAAATAGGCTAATTTAACATTTACCAATTACTCCATCAGCTTGCACACGCAAGAGGTTAGAGAGATTGTGCGGAAACCGGTCGGAGTAGAGTGATCTCTCCCCGGCTTGTGAAAGGCGAGCACAGTAGCGATTCGCCAGGAGTCTGGGAGAAGACCTTTCACCCAGATCCTGTTTAACAGATCTAACAGAAAGGCCATGCCTCGCTCACCCAGGTGTCGAAGCATGGCGTACGGGACATCGTCCGGACCATGGGCGGTGTCCGCGCAAGAAGCGAGAGCGGAACGCAACTCACTCACAGTAAACTTGTCGTTGAAGGGTTCTCCGCCTCTGGAGGTAAAGTCCAGCCGGCGGCCTTCCGCGACATCACGACGTGCATTGAATGCTGGCGGAGCAGCATCACGGCTAGAGAATGCGGAGAAAGCGGTCGCTAAGGATTCCGCCACGGACGCGGGGTCCGAGATTGCGGTCCCATTCTCCTGGAGAACGGGAGGGGGGTCCTGCGAGAACTTGCCCCGAATCCTTTTGACTCGCTTCCACACCTCAGCTAAAGGGGTCTTTCCCGTTAAGTGAAGACACGTATGCCCGCCAAGAAGAGCGGCGGGCGTGCTTCGAAATATACCGGAACCTAGCCCTAGCCCGACGAAATTCAGCGACAGTGAAATCGTTCGGGCGGCGCTTATAGCGCATGTAGGCATAACGCTTCTGTTTGAGGGCCGTCTCACACTCGGCCGACCACCATGGGAGTGGTCGGCGTGCAAAACGGCCAGACGTCCTAGGAATAGTAGTCAAGCCCACGGCGATGAGGTTGCCGGAGAAGAACTCAAAGGCCTCATCTACCGACCTAAACTCCTCGACTGAGATAGAGAATTCACTCATTTCCTGAAATGCAGGCCACCGCGCCCGCGCCAAGCACCACCGAGGTGGTCTCTCAGGCGGCAGTTGCCCTGAAAATGATATTTGAATGGCAAAGTGATCACTACCATGGAGGTCATCGACCAACCTAATCAAAATCAGGCTGTGCATCCGAAGAGCACAAAGATAGATCAAGGCAAGAAAATGAAGCGGTTCTTGGGCAGTGATGCGTAAACTCATCCACATTTATGACACCTATCTCAAGCTCTTCGATCAAATCGGCAAGGACTTGTCCCCTGGGATTTATTGAGTAATCTCCCCAAAGAGGATGTCTGCCGTTCAGATCTCCAAGCATGAAAAAGGTCATCGGCAACCGTGCCACGAGGCAATGGAAGTCCACCGCGTCAAAGTCAGCTGACGGTGCCTTTTTTTTTTTTAAGGGGCTATCTGGCGACTGCCGACTTAGGCATAAGTCGCCGTAAACAAACAGCCTAGTTCTAGGCTACTTTAAAAAATTTAAACAGGAAACAACAATAAAAGAAATAACAATAACAATAACAAAACAATAACAACAACAATTAAACCTAGTTAAATGAAAGGGAGAAGGCCGGCCTCCCCCCAAAAGTCAACATTCCACCAGTCAGAGTGCACGCACTCGTCCCGAGTACAAAGGACAGGCGGTAGCGACCCCGCCCATCCCAGGACCGGGACAGGTAACGTGCGCGAAGATTACCCAGACTGGCCATCCCGCGGTGGTGGGATCGCAAGACCCTTATACCCCGGGAGGGCAGGCAGGGGGCACGCGCCTAGCATGGTCTCCTGCAAAAAAATAGCTAACGGGAAACGGGACGAGGCGAGCCTCCGCAGCTCCTCCCAGTTCGCCTGGAGTCCACGGCAATTCCATTGAAGGAATATGCCCTCCATGGAGGCGCTGTCGCCTTCGAGGACTTATTGGGAGAGGTTGGGCTCGCCATGCGAGTCTTTTCCTCCCTCCGCCTCGAAACCTTAGGCGGGCGCTGCGGCTTCGGAGGCGGGGGGGACTCTTTTCGAGGAACCACCGTCTCCGAGCCAATCGCTCCACCTCGGGGCGTGGGCGAAGGAGCCGAAGCTCCTTTGTTGCTGTCCTCCTTTCGGGGCACAGCTTTATGAACCCCTGAAGATGGCCTAGCGACCATCTTCAGGGGAGTTGCCTCCTGTGAGTCTAACGACTCGGTGGAGGCGCGTGGCCGTTTCGCCTTGCGGGAAACGGTCACGCTGGGGGAAGAGGGGGGAGCCCTGGTTTTAGCCGGGGCTGGGTATGAACCCTTTTTGCCGCCAGCTTTACCAGGGGAGCGCCCGGGTTGGGTAGAGCCCGCAGAAGGGCTCCGAATGGGCGCGGAAACAACCGCGCTCGTTGGCCTGGATGGGCCAGGAGCAGAGGGTGCCTTTCGAACTACTGAGGCATATGACGTCATAGGCAGAGGGGGGCGCGCCAGGACCAAGTCCTTGGCCTCGCGGAATGAGAGTCGATCCTGGGCCTGAACGGCCAGGATTTCTTTCTCCAGGAGATATGCACCACATTGCTTCGAAGAAGCAGGGTGCGGCTCTCCGCAATTGACACACTTGGCCACACACGATTTGGACTTATCGTGTGCGACCTTGGAGCAATTTACACAGACTTCGGGTGACCCCGACTTTGCACGTCTACATGAGCGATTCGTATGGCCGAAGCGGTGACAGTAAAAGCACCGCCGCGGCAGTGGCACGAATGCCTTCACGCGGTAGCGGTACCAACCGGCACGCACCGACTCAGGGAGCTTGTCACAGTCGAACGTGACGAAGAGTGTAGGGGTGGGTCTCGAAGCCCCTCCCTGTTTTCTCATCACACGTTCGACCTTGACCGCCCCATGGTCGGCCAGCTCTAGGGTGATGTCCTCAATAGAGTAGTCAACGAGTTCCCTCGCATAAACTACTCCTTTCACAAAGTTCATGGTAGAGTGCGGCGTCACACTCACCGGGGTGCCATGAAGTGTCCGAAGAGCACTTATCTTGGCCGCCTCGGCGGGATTCGCCAGAAGGCTCCCGTCCGAGAAACGGGTCACCTTCGGCTCTCTACCAATTGCACTAGCTAATCCTCTCGTCTGATGGATCATGTTGCCCTTGGACAACATGGTGCCATCAGTGGAGCGAATAACGAGGAAGCGTTTGAAGCCAGCGGGCTCGAAAACGCCAGGTAACCTCTGAATGAGGGGCCCCGATGTCATCGAGGCTCCGCCCTGTGCACTTTTGGTGTTAGTCTTGGTCAGGGGCTCCGCACACGAGAGGGTAGAGGGGCCGGATGTGCCGATCTTGGCTTGGTCGCCCACCAAAGTGGTAGCAGACCCATCCGTCCCCGCAGCCCCCGCGGATGGAGAGGAGCCCCGAGTCTTTTTCGTCTTTTTAGTCTTCTTTGTCTTTTTCTTTTTTGGAGAGGAGGGCGGGGAATGAACCCGCTTTTCACCTCCGCCGGCAGAAGCCCCTAGGCCAGATGGACCGGCCTCAGCCAGGTCGCTCTCCGAAATGGAGAAGGTCCTGGTTGTCGTAGGGGCACCTGTCGGAGGAGATCCCTCCCCTCCTTTTACTGCCTCGGAGCCCTCAGCCATTTGAGGAGGACCTTGCATAGGGGCGGATTCAGGTTCGGTGCCCTGCGCCGAGCCCGAATTCCCCCCCATGGAAGGCCCTACCGTCTGAGGCTGGGTCACCTCAAGGACCATGTTTATCACAGGAGGGGCCTCCAGTTGGCCATCCCCTCCCAGGACATCGCAGGTCCCCTTGGCAGTGTCGCCAGTCTTGTGTGGGGAGGCACAGGCCTTGACCCCAGCAAGGTTTAAAATTCTTGCCAGCAGGTCTTTTGAGGGAAGCGACCGAAGGGGCCTGGCTTCCCTCTCCCCTCTAAGGGGGTTTGCCCTACCGAGCAGCTTTGATGGGAAGCGGCTGGCTAAGGGCTGCCTGCTGGCTTTCTTGGCAGTCCCCTTGGAAAGAAAAGAGGGGACTGCCGCTGGGAAAAGGGAGGTGCCCGAAAGCACCTCCAGAGAATGGGGTGAGGGGGAGTCCCCTGCACCCGTAGGCGAAGGAGAGGAGTAAGCCTCCTCTCCGGTTAGAGAAATATGGAGGGTCCCCTGTGCAAGCACAGGGGGGGGGGACCTCCATTTTTTTGCTGGAGCTGCCCGAGGGCGGGGGAAGCGTTTGAAGCCAGCGGGCTCGAAAACGCCAGGTAACCTCTGAATGAGGGGCCCCGATGTCATCGAGGCTCCGCCCTGTGCACTTTTGGTCTTTGTCATCGTCAGGAGCTCCGTACCCCAGGAGGCAGAGGGGCCGGATGTGCCAATCTTGGCTTGGTCGCTTGCCAGAGTGGCAGCAGACCCATCCGTCCGTGCAGCCCCCGCAGATGGAGAGGAGCCCCGAGTCTTTTTAGTCTTCCTTGCCTTCTTTTTCTTTTTAGGAGAGGAGGGTGGGGAATGAACCCGCTTCTCACCTCCGCCGGTAGAAGCCCCCAGGCCAGATGTACCGGCCTCAGCCAGGTCCTTCTCCGAAATGGAGAAGGTTCTGGTGGTCGTAGGGGCATCATCAGGAGGAGATCCCTCCCCTCCTTGTACTGCCTCAGAATCCCCAGCCGTTTGAGGAGGACCTTGCATAGGGGCGGATTCGGGTTCGGTGCCCTGCGCCGAGCCCAGATTCCCCCCCATGGAAGGCCCTACCGTCTGAGGCTGGGTCTCCTCAAGGACCATGTTTATCACAGGAGGGGCCTCCAGTTGGCCATCCCCTCCCAGGACATCGCAGGTCCCCTTGGCAGCTTCCTAAGTTTTTAGTAGGGAGGCACAGGCCTTGACCCCGGCAAGGTTTAATATTCTTGCCAGCAGGTCTTTTGAGGGAATCGACCGAAGGGGCCTGGCTTCCCTCTCCCCCCTAAGGGGGTTTGCCCTACCGAGCCGCTTCAATGTGGAGCGGCTGGCTAAGGGCTGCCTGCTGGCTTTCTTGGCAGTCCCCTTGGAAAGAACAGAGGGGACTGCCACTGGTAAGAGGGAGGTGCCCGAAAGCACCTCCAGAGAAGGGGGTGAGGGGGAGTCCCCTTCACCCGTAGGTGAGGAGTAAGCCTCCTCTCCGGTTGAAGAGATATGGAGGGTCCCCTGCGCAAGCACAGGGGGATGACCTCCAGTTTTTTGCTGGAGCTGCCCGAGGGCGGCTCCGTCGCTGTTTCAGGAGAAGTTGGGGGTTGGGGTTTTTTGGTTGTTTTTTCATACATGGGCATGGTGACCCTCTTTTTTATACGGGACGCAATAGATCATCACCTCTTGCAGTTGCCCGCACTGCAAGAGGTGCTTACAGGCCTGGCAGAGCCAGGCGCCGCCATTTTGGACCACCCCTCCTGCCTGGTGGCCTGGCAGTCCATCGGCATGGTGGCTCCCCCTTAGACACGCCGTAAAAATGGATAGAATGTGAAGAGGAGAGAAAAAGGGATGTAAGGAAGGTATGGGTGGGGATGAAGCAGGTTGTTAAAAAAAAACACATCCCGAACCGGAGCTCAGGGGTTAGGGAACATTGTCCCCTCCCCCCTCAGCCCCGATCCGGGACGGTTGGCTTGAGAAGAAGGTCAGCATCTACCCTGTGAACTTAGAGGCTGACCAGAGAAAGTTGTGGGAGAGGTTGTGTGAAAAGAGAGGAAACAGGTGTTTTGAAGGAAGGAAGAGAGGCTAAGCTGGGGCTGGACGGGGTGCTGAGTCCCGTCAGCACGGCGGCCAGGATGGCAAATTGCCGTGCCCCTTATGGGGGATGCTGGAAGGGTGTGCAGTCCACTCAGGCACCATGTCTAGTGAACAGAACTCTGTCCAGGTAAGAACAATTCCTTCTGGTACAAAGTGTGGGTAGACAAAAGGTTGAAGGGATAATCATAATAATAGAAATTGGATATCAGCCTTTGATTTAACTGCTATGTGTGTTTTTGTTTCCAACTCACAAAAAAAAAATCTTTCTTGCATTGAAATTCAAGTGTTTTATTCCAGCTGGAATAAAATCCCCACCATTGCCTGAAAATTTAAAAACCATCTACAGATCAACAAATGAAGAAAACTTGAAGATTGCCAAAGCAATTCTCATCCAATAAAGGAAGCCGTAATTAAACAAAGTGTGAAGAACTAAAAAACTGGTTAAATATTTTTCATTAGGTTCGCATTACAAATAGTCGTTAATAGTTACAAATTTAATAATAAAAATCTGTCTTTAATAGTATCGCATATAGATTTGGGAATTAAAAGTATATATATTTATCTGTTAATACACATAATGTCTGTATAATGCATGTACAATATATCGTTATGTATACATAGATAGCCCTTCTGGTGCAGCTTTGACGCCTTTCCCCTTGCCTTCGTGTTTCATTAATGCTAGCCTATGAACGGTCACCTACCTGCGTATATAATAAGCCTATCCCACCATTCCATTCATACTTCAACAATTTGTATAAAAAGGTGGATCAATTTAATTTTACTTAGTATGTTCTGAAGATATGATAAGTGTAATTGTGAAATGTCAACTCATAATAAATAAAGCTAAAATAAAAGCAAGTTGCATTTTTCTATCTAGGATCATCTTAAAATGCTTGAATTTCAACGCAAGAAAGATTTTTCGTAATCTGGAAATGAAAACATGCAAAGTAATAATAATAATAATAATAATGCTAGTAATAATTAATAAAGATAAAGAGAGTGATGGGGAACTGCACCAAAAACTTCCCCAGGCCCCATTGGAGTTCAAGTCAACCCAGTGACAGGGTTTCCCTAATTTGTACTCAGGCTGGGAGGAAGCGCAGCTCCTCCTGGTGCTGAGCCCAACAGGCTATGTAGGGTACCCACAGGTAGAGCACACTTAAAACAAGCATCCTGAATGATTTACCTTCATATTATATGCAAACTCTGGCCATTATGCATTAGAAGTTTGTACTATGATCTATTTGAAGAAGGTAAATGAATCTGACATTTTAGAGATGACTAGATATATCTCATTAAGGGAGTTCAAATTCATAATTTTGAATACCTACCTACATACAGTTGCCCTTGGCTTTAGAGTTCTACCTATTGGCCAGTGGTCTGAAACTCCATCAACTGGACAGGTTTCTTACTATCTTCTTTGTCTGGTTCCTGGTTACAAATGGGTGCATATGTCTGTGCTAGTAGGGCCAATGCGGTGTTGGCATGTGTATTATGTAGGGTATATACCTGGAATATCTGGCTATATTAAACCTTTGGGGGATTTGTATTTATTTGATGAAATGGAGTAATTGTATACAGTACAAATTTGTTCCTCGAGGCTCCAAATACAGACCTACTAATCCCTAATTCTGTTAATAAATAGTTTTAAATTTTGTTACATTTATTTTTTCATTTGTTTGTCCCCCTAATCCCACATTCTCAAGCCTGGATAGATAACTACAGGTCAGATGGTACTAAATCCCTTAGAAAAAAGCAACAGGCAGTATATTTATTAAATCCATGCAAACAGGCAAGATGAAGCTATTTCATGCTTAAATAAAAATAGAATTCCTTTGAAGTTAGTTG
Organism: Ceratothoa steindachneri; assembly: GCA_963969495.1. Lineage (NCBI taxonomy): Eukaryota > Metazoa > Arthropoda > Malacostraca > Isopoda > Cymothoidae > Ceratothoa > Ceratothoa steindachneri. Next base: position 58,626,463 of record OZ018323.1, on the reverse strand, counting down.
TTTTGTCATAAATATCTAACCTCTCATTAAGCAATTAACATTAGGCTCATTTCCCCCCCAAACTCGCTACCTTGGCCTTAAAACAATGTTACAAATTTTTAGCCAAATCCTGGCTGCTCTAGCACTAAACCAACTCCTACCCAATGAATGAATTTATATGGGTTAAGGATTTGCAAGGTGGGTGGTGATAACCCTACCTAAAAAATAGAACCACTGCAGGGTACTTACGATGTGTAGGGGAGATGCCCCACTTGGGAAGGGGAAATATTATTCAAAGGCGGAGAACGGCAGAATCTGTGGATTTAACCAATTGGGAATGTAAGATGCGGCTGGGCATCACTTGTCACTAACTGATCATCAAATTCAGTCTAAATACAAACTATACACAAAATGATACTAACTATAATTTGCACACAGTACCACATATGAAATTTTTTGAATAATGACTGATTAAAAACATTCAACAGTCAATTGCAGTTTAGTATAGACTAATCTCATTCCAGGCTTAACTCTTACACCCTTTAGCTCAACCACTTTGAAAAAATGCCCTTCTCCTCCTCAGGTCTACCAAACTTGCCAAGAGAAGAGAACCTCACAGAGAAAGTCATGGCCAGCCCTTTGGCAAAGAGTGAAGAAAGTCCCCCGTCTATTGAAGGGGGTGCAGCCAGTGGCTGTTGCCCAGTCTGGCTATGTCCAGGATCTCTACCCACTCTCTCTCCTCCTATACCTCTAACCTTTTTAGCCAGTTACAGAAAACTCATGGCCACTGGTTGTCACTCAAGCTTCCATTACCTGCAACTCATGCAGCAAATCGCACCATTTATAATGCACTAACTTAGTCCCTAAACAATTACACACCACAGTGGACCTGAAATCCATGTACAACTATCCACACATTATATGCATCTCACCCATTCTCTAAACATTTTCCAATTCAACACTAATAGCATCTGAGACAAAGCAGCAAGATTTCAAAGAATTATTTAACCTTACAATATTCATGCTGCCCTAATCCAGGAAACCGATTTAATTTCACAATCACACCTAAAACTTTCCATAACTAAACAACAGCACACCAAAGCTTACCTTGATACAAAAGAACATCCCATTCTCCAACACCATTAAACACCATTAAAAGCCAACTGGCCTGAATTCAAATTTCTGAAACCTAGCCAACTTCTCAAAAGAGCACTTCAGTTCCTTCTGCCTAGCATACTCACACCTCACCAACACAATCCATCAGCCATGCAAGAATTAGAACTGCTGAGGACTTAGAAAATGCTTCAATCCCAACTTCACGCTGGAAATAGAACTAATAAAAGAAAGACAAAAAAGAAGTAAAAAACAGGCCAACAACTTGAACAATTCCACAACTTCACCAGGTGAGTCAATACTCTCATCTACACCAAAAAAAGCAAAAAAGTGGAAATACCACCAAACAACTACAAAACAAAGTACCTAACCCACAACCACCCTAAACATAAGGCTTTAACTAAAACTGTCTCCCATAACACAACCATGGCTGCAATAGACAATAAAGCATTTGACAGTGTCTTACGCCAGATCATCATACAACTAACACACAATGAAAAAAAAATGGATAAACTTTTCAACAGAAATGGCTAAGTCCTCCAATGCTGCCTAATTCAAAAGGGAAAACTCCCATGGGGACATCATCTTTCCCAGCATCTTCATGAATGACTTAACCCTTCACCCTCGCCAGAGTCCAACTAAACAATCTACATAGATGAATTACACTAGGTTATAAAAAAAAATCTTAAAGTTTAAGTTTTTTCAACTGATTTAGGGTAATTTTGCACCGCTGAAACTGAAAATGACATCCATTTCCTCTGATCAGAAAAGGTTTTTGTGCCAAGTTGATTTTTAAAATATCCGATATTATAACTAAATTTCTTATATTTTTGTGACATTTTCAGGTGATTGTTAATCTCTCATCTGAAAGAGGTTAAGATAAAAAAGCACTTTCTTAAGAATTTATTAATTAAATGTTACAAAAATTGATTAGAATATATTGAATAGTAGACATTGAAAAAGGTAAGTACATGTAAATTGGGTATTAGTCATTATGGTTTAGAATTCAGGGCATGAACTTCCATTTCTTCAAGCTCCTAGAATGCTCAGCAGTAGGGATTGTTAATTAGATAATCTATTTGCGTAGTGTTATAAACAGCAGAAGGGTATTTACCTTAGATTAAGGGGATAACACATTTCTTCTTGAGTTACTTTTCAAGTTGTTTCATTCAAAATTTGCATTTTTTGGTTTTGTATATCATTTTATTGCAAATTTTATGCACTTTTTTATGCAATAATTTTCTTTTTAGCAATATCACTAGAACATAGTGAAAATTAAGATAATGCAAAATTGTATACATTCGTGGAAATTCTTAGATATTTAAAGTTAATCTGTAAAAAAAACAAAAAAACTACACCATTGATTTTTATATCATTTTATTGCAAATTTATGCACTTTTTATAGTATATATTTTGTTTTAGCAATATGAATAGAACAGAGAAAATTATGATAATGCAAAATTGTATACATTCGTGGAAATTCTCTGTAGATTTTTAAAGTGAATTTCTGAACAAAACACCAAACTACACTGTGTGATTTTAAATATTTGCTAAAAAAAGGCACCGGTGAACTGGTTTATATTTTTAGTACAATTCAAATATAGTTTGAAATAAATTCCAGGGCATTCAGAACACCCCTACTATTCACCTAACACCCCCTTTTCCAACTGAGAACAAAGCTTATAGTTGACCATATCAGAAAAATATATGTTTCAGTCCACCATTAAAACAGATTTTGATGGAACTAAAGAAAACTGATTTCAAATGATAACTAAATCATATTTCCATATTTGTGAATTGAGTTTGCTTGCTTAATTTTTAGTAATTCTATAGCCATTTATATGATATCAGGTTTCAAGGGGAAGGGGGGTCTGAAAGGCCCCCTTCTATCTTAAAAACGGCGCTGTAGGTTATTATGATTTTGGCAGGAATGAAAGGGCTTTAATCAGCTTTAATTTCCTATATGATAATCTAATGTAGTAAAAAGTTGAAAAAATGTATGTGGTATCTATCCCCTTAATATGTTAACTTCAATGTTTCTTTTATTTCTGTATTATCTTGTTCTTTATCTTCATGGGCCCCAACTTCTCTTCTTATAATTGTTTCTCTCAATAACACTGTAGACTATTTAAGGAATCTTTAAATATTTATAGAACTTACTTTTATAATTATATTTAATTATCAATCTTATTTAATAAAAGGAGGCTCATCTGTCCTCTGAAAGGGAAAGAGTTATGATTTAAAAACATTAGTTTTTCATAACAACATGGATGGCCCTCTTCAGAGTACAAGGAGTAATTTGGCCATCGTAACTGCATCCCAGCATCCATGATACCTGGTCTCCATCTCTTTCATATCCTGATGGGATCTCCCATGTTCATCACTCATCCCAGATTCTCAGGAAACTGATCCATAGGTGACAAGTTCTGTGTAGTTCCTGGCCTTCTTGTTGCCAAGCCAAGAGTATTTCGCAACCAGAAAAAAAAGCCTTCAATGCTTCCAATTCCACTTCATTTATTATGTTTTCAAACTCTAGATCTCTGATGAGCTGATGGAGTTAAGGACCGTCATAGATGCCAAGTTTCAACTTCTCTATGGTCAATCCTGGAAAAGTATGGCAAAGTAAGTGAAGCAGCTTCCATCTTTATCCAGAGCTTTGGGGAACTGTTTGATCAAACCAAGCTTGATGTGCAGCAGTAGGAAGAGTATCCCGTCTCTGTTTACCAGAGGGTTGTTTGCCATTCCTTGCTCTATAAGGCAGCAATTCCTCCTGTACATCATTCCTTTGTCATGTAATGCTGAGATTAGTCCTTACTCTTCCACATGCACAGAAAGCACAGGTGCTTGGTGAAGCCAGACTGTTGTCCAAACAAAAAATTCACCATCTTCAGATCAACACAAATCAACCACTCATGCTGATCATAAATTTTATCCAACATGTACTTCACCACTTCATATTTATCCTTCAGTGTAGTCAAGTGAGAGAGGGGTACAGAGATAAACTGGTTGCCATTGTGCATCAAAAAAACATTTCAGCAATCACTTGCTGTTGTCAATGAACAGTCTCTAAACTTTGGGTTGGTACTGTGTCACTTGAAGCTCGTGCAGAAGCTGCACAATATTTGTACAGTACACAAAGTCCTTCTCTTTAGAGAAAAAAAGGAGATACTCTTGATGTCTGTGGTGGTAGGTTTTGTGAAGACTTTCAGGTTTTTTCCCCTTCAAGAGTTCGGCTGAGGACTTTTACAAGATGAGATTGCAGATTGCAAACTAGTTTTACTTTCTGTTGGGAAAAAGGGGTATGGAGGATCATCATAAAAAACTACCACTTCATTTTCTTCAACACTGGAGGAATCTTCTTCACTAATGTCAGCAAATTCTCCAAAGACAGGTACTGGAATTTAATCACAATGAGCTACAAGAGAAGCTGCTATTAGAAGATCAGGAAATTTGAGGCTGCTTTGGTTCTTTCTGTTGATCCCAGTCGAATAAATAGGGAGGAAGTAGCAGTCAGTGCCATGGTTTGTTGGCTCCCTCCAAACTTCAGACAACTCTCCTTGCACTTGGTCCAACCATGCAGATACTCAGTGCATGTCTTGCATACCATGTGTGGCTGCCCAAGCTTTAGCCTGGTGACCAAGTTTCATATACAAATTAAGCATGCTTTAGGAAACTTGTGATTGGATTCATGTTAGAAACGATGGTGTATTCACCACAGATGTAGCAGAATACATCAGGCTTATTTTTGCAAGATCTTTTGGTCAAACCTATTTCATTCACCTGCAAAAGAAAAAATCAAAGTTAGTCAATAAGTGCTGCATGTAAATTTTTCAGAATTTGTTTATTTAAAGAAATGAATTTTTTTTTTTGCATCATATAAATAGAAACACGATGTAGAGATAAATCAAAAAGTAGACCTGAATAAGAAAATTCAACAGGAATATGCTGAACAGTCTGGGGAAGAATGCAGTGATCACAATAAAGTGCAGGCGAGCACTCCAACAAATGGCAATGCGTGCCACGTATACCTAATTCATTTAAACAAGAAAGAAGGCTCCTTGAGGCCATTGCGGTAATAGCAGATAAGTCCATGGGAATAGTGCCCTAGGTCGAACCAGAGGCGTCACTGGCCCGAGCTCTGAGTTTATTAGCCCTAAAACTAAAGGGCTTAGGGAATGGCTGGCGTCTCTCGGCGGCATAGTCACCGTCGAGGTCAGTTGTGGATGGAGTAAGAGCTGGTGGGTGACTGCGGGAAGCGCCGAGCTTGCGCGTACAGGCCAATAATGCACTGTGTACGGCGCAGAGGAAGATGCCTGGCAAGTAGGCTCTCAATGGGGAGGTGCGACACTGAGGACACTTTCCTGCTCCATTGAGAAGGAGAGGGCTGCCCCACCCATACGCGGAATCGACATCTTACAAAAATTCAGAGATAAAGACAGGGCATCCCCTCACCCTCATGATAGCATATGCCATGCAGTTTCAAAGGCCTTCTCAAGATCGAAAAACACTGTGGCGTAATGCTGTCTACAAAGGAAGGCCTCGAGGACCGGATTTTCCATTTGGAGCAGAGCATCCGACGTGGAGTGAAACTTGCGGGAGCCACGCTGTGTGGAAGAGGAGTGGCCTCCACAGTTAAAAAAAAAAAGAGCCTAATTTAACATCGACCGATTTCACCACTATCAACTTGCACACGTAGGAGTTTCGAAAGATTGGGCGGAAACTGGCTGGGATAAAGTGATCTCTCCTCGGTTAGCGAAAAGCGAAGGCATTATAGATTTGCCAGGAGTCTAGGAGGATACCCTCTATCCAGATCCTGTTAAACAAATTAAACAGAAAGGCCATGCCTCGCTCACCCAGGTGACGACTTTTATTTATTTTTTTTTAAGAGCCCATCTGGCAATTGCCTACTAGGGCAAAAGTCGTCGTACTGACGCTACAGCCTAATACTAGACTAGATTTTAAAACAAATAAGGAAAGTACAACAAAGATAAAAAAAAGGAACAAAGGCTTATGTCCTCAAACTGGGAGATTCAACAAGAATGTGCCGAACAGTCTTGGGGACAATGCAGTCTTCATAGTAAGGTGCAGGCGAGCGCTCCATCAAATGGCAGTGCGTATCGCAAGTGTGTCGAATTTGGGGAGGACAGAAAGCAACCTGAAGCCGTCGCGGAAGTGGGGGGGCAGGTTCATGGGAACCCAGGTGTCGAAGCAAGGCATACGGGACATCGTTCAGACCAGGGCGGTGTCCGCGCACGAAGCGAGAGCGGAACGGAACTCACTCAATGTAAACCTGTCGTTGAAGGGTTCTCCGCCTCTGGAGGCAACGTCCAGTCGGCGGCCATCCGCAACATCAAGACGCATATTGAATGCTGGGGGAGCAGCATCCCAGCTAGAGAATGCGGAGAAAGAGGTCGCAAAGGATTCCGACGCGGATGTGGGGTCCCAGATTGCGAACCCCATTCTCCTGCGAGAACTTGTCCCGAATCCTTTCGACTCACTTCCACACCTCTACCCGAGGGGTCCTCGTTTTAAGCGAAGACACGTATGCCAGCCAGGATGACTGACGGGCGTGCTTCTAAACATAACTGAACCAAGCAACTCGCCTGACCACGACGGAAGCGGTCAGCATGCAAAACGGCCAGACGTTCTAGTAATAGTGGTTTGGCCCACAGCGAGGAGGTTGCCGGAAAACTCAATGGCCTCATCCACCGACCTAAACTCTTTTACTGGGACAATCATCAACTACCCCCCACCAAAAATCAAGGCTGTGCATCCGGAGAGCACGGGGATAAATCAAGACAGGTAAATGAGCACGGTTCTCGGGTAGTAATGTGTAAAGATCTCCAGTGCCTCAAGGACTTGACAGCCAAGATTGATGGAATAGTGTACCCAGAAGGGGTGTCTAACGTTCAAATCCCTGAGCAGTACAAAGAGCTTCGGTAACCCAGCCACGATGTGGCAGAAGTCGCCCGCGTCCAAGTCGGCTAACGGTACAATGTAGGCATAAATAACTATACCTCCTATCCATGTGCAGCTGCAAAGCTACTGCCTGAAAGGAGTTATTTAAAGTAAAGAGAAGAACGGAGACATCAGGCCGAGTGAAAATCGCACATCCCGTTGTTCGGCCCCCCCATCATGTGATGGTAGGATCGCAAAACCCTGATACCCCGGGAGAGTGGGCATGGGGCACGCGCTCAGCATGGTCTCCTGCAAAACGATAGCTAACGGGGAACAGGAGAAGAACCTCCGCAGTTCCTCCCCAATTGACCGAGTCCGCCGCAATTCCATTTAAGGAATATACCCTCCAAGCATAGCTCGGAGGAGATGCGGGGTCCCTCTTCGAAGAGACCTTCACGGGAATGGCCGGACAATGCGCTGAAGTCACTGTCGCCTTACTTATCGGGGGAGGTAGGGCTCGCCCAGCGAGTCTTTTCTTCCATCCGCCGCGAAACCTTCGGAGTCGGGGGTCCATTCTTTCGAGGATCCATAGAGTCCAGCCTTGGGTAGGGGCGTAGGAGACGAAGCTCCTTTAGTTCTGTTCCCCTTTCAGGGCGCAGCTTTACCAACTCCGGAAGACTGGCTCATGACGAGTGCTGCCTCTTGTGAGTCTAAAGACTTGGTGGAAGCGCGCGCGGGGAGATTTTTAGCCAAGGCAGTGTGAACCCTTTGTGCCACCAAATCTACCAGGGGAGCGCCCGGAGTGAGTAGAACTCGCAGATTTCCTAATGGACGTGGAAACGACCGTGCTCCTAGGCCTGGATGGGTCAGGAGCAGAGGGTGCCATTTTAAATGCTAGGCAAAAGACCTTCCAGGCAGCACCAGAAAATGAGAAATGATCCATGGCCTAAATGGCCAGGATTTCCTTCTCCACAAGATACACCGCATTGCTTCGAAGAGGGGTGAGACTATCGGCAATTGACATACTTGGCCATACACGATAGGGTCTTAGTGGTGTACAGCTTTGAAACAACCTACACAGACTTTGCATAAACCCAACTTTGCAAGCCTACAGGAGCGATTTGTAAGACCGAATCGGTGGCAGTAGTAGTACCTCCGTGGCAGTGTCACGATGGCCTTAATGCGGTAGCGATACCAACCAGCACCCACCGACTCAGGAGGCTTGTCACGGTGGGACGTGACAAAGTGTGTAGGAGTGGATCTCGAGCCATATTTCCATTCTCATTACACATTCGACTTTGACCGCTCCTTGGTCAGGAAGCTTTTAAGTGATGTCATATATAGAGTAGTCCACGTACTTCCTCACATAAAACAATTTTCACAAAGTTCATGTTAGAGTGAGCCGTGACACACTCCAACGAACCATTTAGTGTCAGAAGGGCACTAATCATAGATGCCTCGGAAGAATCTGACGCATTTGCTAGACGGATCCCATCTGAGAAGCGGGTCACCTTCGGATCTCTACCAATCAAGCTAGCAAATGCTCTCCTCCGATGGAGCATGTTGTTCTTAAAGTGAATAATCAGAAAGCATTTGAAGCCAGTGGATTGAAAATGACAGGGGCCTCGACGTAATAGAGGCTCAGCTTTAGGCTCTCACCCCCCCCCCCCGACGCGGGCGCCTCGGGGCCCAAAGTGTCAATCTTGACCTAGTTGCCTGCGGAAACAGCAGCAGATCCGTCCGTCCGCGGAGCCCCCGCAGAGAGAGAAAACCTTTAATCCTCTTTGTCTTCCAATTCCTTTTCTTTCCGGTTTTAGGGAGGTGGTGGGGAATGAACCTGCTTCTCTCTGCTGCCGAAAGGAGCCCATAGGGCAAATTGACCTGTTTCATCAAGTGCCTACTCCGAGATGAAGAGAGTCATCAGCTGGTTGCGGTGGTCCCTCCTCTTTTTGTGATTCCTCAGGGGCTCTGGGCCACCTAAGAGAAGTTTGCACAGGGGCGGACTTAGGTTCTGTGTTTAGCACAGAGCCCATGTTCACCCCCATGAAAGATCCTTTTTTTCCCGAGGTGGAACTGCCCGAGAGAGGGTGCAAAGATGGCAAAGGGCAAGCCCTTTCGCTGCATGGCTGGCAAAAGTGAGCCCCTCCATCCATTAAAGAGGGGCGGCTTTGATTTTCCTCATCCTCCAAGACACATATAGAGAGCGAGGCCATGCTTGGAGGCAATCTCCATGCCCTTTCCCACTCTTGCCTTGTTGTCACCATAGTTGCTGAAAAAGAAAAAAACAAGGGCACATGGAGAGTAGATACTATGACCTCTGAATGACTTGGGAGGTTAAGAAAAGAGTCCATAGAATCAGAAAGTTCCATAATGTGATCATTTACACATAATCGGTCCCAGTCCAATGTTGATGTACTTTGCCAATCCAGCCTGCCATTGAGGCAAAAGGATGGTGCTGGTGTAGCCACCTCATGTTTACTCAAGGGGAAGGTGAGCAGAGGCAACAAACATCCCAACACACCCTGTACCCAATACTTGCCCTCGCAGCATGTAGGGACTTCATAGTATAAAGTGCCACTAGATAAGGCTCATAAAAGGACGAAAGTGTGCTGGGCAACCAAAACCCCTCTGGATAGAAGAGCAAGGGGTAAGAGGGTATGGAATAAAGTGAAATAGAGATAGGTGCTCGGTGATCTCAGGATGGCATGCAGTCCACTAAGGCACCATGGCTACTGAAATGAACTCTGTCCAGGTGGGAATAGTCCTCCTGATACAAGGTGTGGATAGAAAAGTTTCAAGGGATAGCTGTAATGATAATAATAAATAATATAAATAACAATACAATGATAATACATAATAATAAAGTAATGAATAATAATATATAGTAATGAATAAATGGTATTATAATAATAGCAAGGTAAATTAGTGCTGAGAAGGGGCGAGGGAAAAGTACACTAACATCTTTCCCATGCTTCATCAGTGCTCATGGCAACCTAGTGACGGGGGGCCTCCCTAATTTGCACTCAGGCTGGAGGGGGATGTGCAGCTCCTCTAGCTTCCAAATGTAACAGGCTACAGAGGGTACCCCCCTGTAGGGGCCATGTATAATGCCAATGCCCTCAGAACACTACCACCAACTTTGGACATTACAAATAAATCCTAATAATCTTGTACAGACAGTTTGTCCTCACAAAACTGAACTATAGGTTGTCAGCCTAGGCATCAACCATAGCTAATGTACATCTATACAAAATAGTGACCTTTGCATTGCATCTGCCCAATGCCCCACCTCCATGCCCAAACAAAAGTTCTCCCAATTGAAGACCATCTAAATATGATCGGCACACAGTTCTTCATCAATGAACTGCTATGCCCCTCGAAACTCCTACACTTCTACTTTCACCCCCACTGCCTTCTACACCCAATTGTTAGATAACCTAGCCCCAACCTCACTAAATCAGAACACTATAAAACACATGCTTGCTTTACTGGCATAGCAATTCAAAACCAGCGGCAAAACACCCTACTCTAAAGTGCCACTGACATTCACGAATCTGAAACAACCCTAGATTAACTGATCCACCTACAATCAGGATACCACTTTGCCTTAAATAAAATATATATCTCTTGACTGCCCCAACTGCAATCTGAAAACACTTCCCATCTCATCCTACCCCCTCCCCCCCCTCATCTTGACTATCTCAGAACCTCACACTATAACCTCCTTAGTATACCTTTGGAGACCACATGCCATGGTAGCCTTCCTGAAAGCTTTATGTGTGGAAGTGAGGCATTGTCATGGAAGAATCTGACACTCTACTTATCTTCTCTCATCATTTTACTTTGATGGTGTACCACAATTTATAGATTAAGGAAGCATACACAATATTATCTAGTTAAAGCGTTTTCTTCTTTAAAATCTATCATCAAAATAGCTTTAGTCCCTGAAAATGGTTTGCATCAATTTCTTGGGGACTTTCACCTGGACAACACCATGTTATCAATTCTATATTGGATAGAAGATCATAGTAGAGCACCATGGTTTCATATACAGTTAGAATAAAATAACTCCTCACAACATTTTATTCTCTGCACTTTCTGGATTGACAAAAGAAACATTGAAATCCATCTTGCAATTGCATTATTCATATAAACATGATTATGCGAAGTAAAAAGCACAGTTGTTTTAGAAATATTCTTGTCTGCTATAGCTTTCGCCTCAGATGAATCACCATTGACTTGTTTCACAATGGCTGTTTTAAAGAGTTATAGCAGCAGTTAGAAGTCCCTGACATTCATTATCTCTAACTGCTTTACTTCCCATATAAAACAATAGTGTAAAAAGCACTCATACAGCATTGATTTCACTTTAGGGTTTTACTTTTCTTGGTGAGAAATTTAATTACTGCTCAATATTCAATATTTTGCAGCTTAAAAGGGAGGTTAACAGCAGACTATTTCATAGGTGATACAAATATGGATAAATGCATTTAGATAATGCAATTCCTGGCTCATTACTGTCTAGATGTATAGGAACTTGGATTGACATATTTCAATGAAATTGCAGAGTTGCATCAATTTGAGACTGAGAATAATTGGATAGTCCCTCATACATGCATTCTTTTATATTTTTATACTACAACATACAGAAGGTCTACAATGATGTAATGTCCTTATATCTCACCTGAGAAGACACTTGGACAACATACCAATATCACTCCTATACACTAATGTTGGCAACAGCTCATTTTCATGCAGCCTCCAAGTACATTTGCACCTTAACCCTTAAGTCACTAATGCTCTAATTGATGCAGAAACTTTCACTTCTCCCTCTTTGGTGCACAAGTCAGGTGTATTTATGCACATCGTGTGATGGAAGAATGTTTGCCACATTTGTTTTCAGAACTAAACCATAGCACCACCCCTTCATCTTTAGTTTTGCAAGGTCTACTAAAAGCATCCAGTTATTCATCTCTCATCCTGTAACCTATTCATACATTCATATCTCCTACAGTCATCAATCCATACACATTCCTATTCAAACTCACCAAGTCATTGAGAACCTCTTTCTCAGCTTCATTCCTATCATTACAGAAAAAAAAATTTGGTAGAGGCTTTTACCACCAGCAATATGCATTCATTTAAGAGGCCTTAAATTTCTTAGTGGGGCGCTATAGTTAAACATGGTAGTCAAAACCATTGATATCTATAACATTTAACAGCCACTGCAGTGACCCAAATCAGGACTCAATCTGACCACTTACCACATTTAATGTGGCTTACCTTTGTTACAATTGGAAGTAATACAATATAATATAAAAACAAATCAGAATGCCTGTATTTCTATCAACATAACTTTGACCAGAAAAAAATCTAAGGTGCCTGCTAACCTATTGGTATAAAGTAAGTTTATGTAAGGTTTATGCAGATTTGGTTGAATAAAACTAAAGTTATCAGCAGATAAGAAATTTACATGAAAAGTGAAGTGTCAAAAATGATACAAACACATCTCTTGTTAACAGAACTGGCATTGTTTGCATAGCAACTAAGTTAAATTCAATCTGTGTTGTCCAGTAACATGCCTAAGAAATTTGCCATATCTCTGTTCAGGAGTCATTATGGATAGGGTGCAGAAAAGGACATGGTTAATGCACCTGCTTCTCCAGGCCTAGACCAAGAGTGGAGTGCATATGTACTTCCACTTTTGCTTAATGCTCCAGTAACCAGGTACAATGTGTAGCAACTAAACAGGATACACCCTTGTGGTGAATGAGATGAGAAGAGTAAGAGAAAAAAAGTAGATGTTAGTGGAAGAAGGAGGGAAGGATGGATGGGACGCTGAGTCCCATCAGCACAGTGACCAAGAAAACATCATTGTGTCCTTACATGGTCTTTCAATTGGAGCCATTGTAGAGACTCAAGTGCTCAAAAAAATACTCCATAATATTCTGTCAATCTATGACAAAATAGGTTTATGTAAGGCAGGTAATCATCTGGTAGGCCAAGGAAGAACTCAAAAAGGGAAGAGTGAGCTAATACACAAATTGTGAAGAACCATTTCAAGATGGCTGCAGCAGTTTCTAGAAAGATCCAAGATTTTGACCATCAATGTGTCTAAGCAGACTGTCATATTGGCTAGAGAAAGACAATCTTCCCACTCACACAAGCCATTGGTCAGTCTAAACAACAAGAAGGATCATCTTGCATTCACCGCTGACCACATTACATTGAAGGATGACCAATGGAGGCAAATACACTTTATTGATGAATCTAAGATTAATTTGTTCAGATGCGATGGTAAGAAGTCCATTTGCTAGAGCATGGCAAAGATTGTCAATTGTGCCAAAATAGTGAAATGTCATGCTCTGTGGCATGATTTCAAAAGGCACAAAGTCACTTGTGCACTTACAAGGCACAGTAAATGCACAGGTGTAAAAGGAATTGATGTGACAGCATGCTGTGCCACATCTTTGAGCCTCAAAAACCCAACCCGCAATTTTTATACAGGAAAATGCTACCTGCAAAGTCTATAAAGAGCTACCTTGACAATGAGCAAATCACTTATGAACTGCAGAAAGGTTTAAAGAGAGGAACCTGAAAAGTTCATGAAATGTGAAATTCTTCAAGTTGAATGGAGCGATATTACTGCACAAGTGTCAATGTTCACTTGGTTTGTTCCTGTGGCAGGAGATGTCAAAGCATCATTGAGAATAAAGGTGACACAATATTAATTATTTATAACTTGTACAAATTTATTTTCCACTGATAATTTAATCGTTATATTCCAATAGAAAGTTGTTTCTGGTCTCGTTTGAATCATTTTGGACAACTCAATTTTTCTAGTAAATTCCTTATCTGCGATAACTCATTTTATTCATAGAAATTTCCATAACCTTTACCAATACAGATATTATACTTGTAGGTTATGCTACACCAATTTTTTGACAGTTGGACTTTCTCTGGCAAATGTTATGGAAGATGTGATAGAAATGCATCCGTTTATCTTTTTGGACAGGGCTGTATTTCAAATTAGATAGGCTGCAGCCTTATCGTTACAGGGTCCACAAACTACACAAGCATATATCATTTCACCCTTGCAAACATCCAGTTCACAGACATAATTCTTGAACTCTCACACTTGTACCCAACTGCTGCATCATGGCCATTCCTCAGTCAGAGCACTGCCACTCTTAAATCCCACCACACTGATCCACACCGACAGCAGTATTTTAATATTTAACCCTTTTGAATTACAAGCTATGTAATTACAAAAAGATCATTTTTACTCATTTTGGCTCATTCATTCTATTCAATATTTTTAAATGCTCAATTCATTTGCTTTAAAAATTTTGGACAAAAAAGCACTAGCAGCCATTCCAATGGCCTAAACTGAATGAAAAGTATGTGCAGACAAAATTATACACAAAAATTCAAAGCCAACAGAAATAACCAAGCATATTACTATATTAAAAAAAAAGAAACAAACAATAAAACAGCAGTGAAAAAGAAACAACAAAAAGAGCGGGGGGAGGGAAGAATTTGCCTTATGCTAGCTGTATTTTCACAAACATTTCTTGTACCTTGGAGTTATTAATCAAGTGTTGTTTCTATGAGGCATTAATGTTATTAGACAATGATTAAAGGGGATATTATAAAAATAAAGGATGAATAGTCACTAGGGCCTATCAAAGTATTCCCAGTTGAATATCCCCAAAACTATAGAGCCATCACCTTGTTACCTCATTAATGTCCATCCCTTAGGCCAGCAGCCTCAATGAACTCTACTGAATGGATAGGGGTTCTGGCAGAGATCCAGCTTGCCATGCAAGGCACATTTTCTCTCAGTTGAGCTTGTGTCTGGTTTATGGTTGCAATGGAGGGGGAGGGAGGAGATGTCTATCAGCCATGCAAGGGTGGTATTTGTGCAGTGACTGCAATGAGGATGAAGGGGGTGGGGTGATTTAAACCCGGATATTGTATACTATGGTGTGCTATGTAAGCATGTGGATTGTTTTGTGGGTAGAGGTGGGATTCTAAAAGATTTCTGTGTAGTATTGTCAATTTTTTTGTGGAGTGGTAAAGGTCTTGCCTGTAATGGCAGGGGTGGCTGAGCTTTCAGAGAGGACTAGATAGCGTTTGATGGGAATGATCTTTGTTCCAGGGATTGTCACTTTTTTAGGGTGCTATGGTATAGCAAAAATCTAAAAGAATCACCAGGTCTATTATCAAATCATCTCAAAAACTAATGATCTTAATGAAAGAACTGCAATCTTCCCAAGCCCTTAATATGAATATGTATCTGTGCCCATATCCTCACTTTATCGAAACATTTTATTCCCAAAATACTATCATAGGATGGGGAGATCAACAATCAAATTGAAAATGCTATACTATGCTACATGCAACTGTCAAATGATGCATACCTACAATCTATCATGCCACAGAGCAGCTTGATTACATTCTGTAAATGAACATAGCAAAATTTATAATTCTCAATATTAGATACAAAAGAAGTTTAAAAAGAAAAAAAAATGTTGAGAAGAGAAGAAGCCAGCTTCCACTCTATGAAGAGAAAATTACCTTTAACAAACCTCTCATTTTGTGCTAAATTTGGAATATACAGGGTGTTCGAGCTAAATGACAATTTTTAATATCTGATGTATCAGTGAACTGTCAATGGTGTTGGATAGCATAGAAATTAAAGTTCTAGTTGAGAACAAGTTAGCTGATATGGACTGGAAGCCATCCGAATATTGGAAGAGTGTTACCTGCATCATGATGATTCGCACCAGGTATTAAAATGCTGACATTATGACTGGTGCTCAATGCTCTGTTAACACTGTAAAGGCTGTAAGACATGATATAGGTAGCTACAACAAAGAGTACGAAGCCATGGCCAGCATAAAGGAACAACACAGCAGGTGTTCTGACTGCATTAGCACACTCTAATTAATCCAACCATTGCAGGATAAGGTGATGGAATACCAGAGTGAGGGAATCCATGGTAGGCGAGAAAGATGGGGTGTTTGAGTCACCACCATGAAGCTGGCCCTGAATCAGTACCTTCACTAGTACTTGTAAAAGAGGAGCAAGGGACAAATTCTGACAGCCAAAGCCAAGGAGAACCACTTGATGAAGGCAAAGAAGCTCCTGAACAAGCTAAAGCATTCTGTTGAGCCAGGAACAATCTGGCTCTTATAATTTCTGCCAGGACCAATTGCACAACACTCAAAAAGATTTGTAGCTTGCCTATAATCCATGCAATGTTCCACATATAATAAAGGGTCTTTGGCTTGATTCAGAGATATGTGAGATGCTGGAGATTGTGGACAAACCCTGGTTGGAAGGCCATACCTTCGCAGAGTCAGAGGTGTGACTTTATCAGCCCCACTTGGGCTATGGCACAGTTTTTTTTTTGTTTAGGTTTTTTTAAGCACCTATATAGTGACTGCCAGCAAGAGCATAGCTAGGGATATACAAAAGGCCTATTTCAAGGGTGGTTTAAAAAAAGGAACAGAAAACTGTACAAAAAGTAAAAAACAAAAAAAAACACCTTCAAAACAGCAAAAGACAACCAACAAACAAAGAAAAGGCAAAAAGGTTGCACTCAGGTGCTGTTGGGAGGCTGCCTACTTCCTAAGGGGCTTGTGCATGTGCCCCAAACTCCTAGACTAAACACAACTTGAGGAGGCCCATCTCTTCCATCAATCTACAATAGTGAGTGCAAGAACCCATCCTGTGTACAAGGGACAAGTAGCAGCAACCCTGTATCTGAGACTTGGGGAGTTAGCGCGTGCGAAGCTGGCCTAGACAGGTACATTATGGTCCATGGGAGGGTTACATTCCATGAGTGTGCCAATTTAGAGGTGACAGAAAATTATCTGAAGCCCTTGAGGAATTGGAGGGATAGGTCCATGAGAAGAGTTGGGCACAATGGCATGCAACTCTAGATTTCTATTGACTATCCCCCCCATCTTCTTTGTCATGCAGCTTGAAAGGCTGACCCAATTCCTGCCATGAGGTCAGAGTGGGGAAGAGCAAAATACTGGTCAGGTCACCTAGTACATACAGAATGGTGCTCTCATCAGCACATTCATTTCCAGCAATCCAAACATGTCCAGGAACCCAGAACAATAAATACTATCTCAATAGCTTCCCACCTTAGAGCAGCCATGGCTTCACAGATACTGCAAACAATGGTAGGTTCCTTCCAAACCTCAAGGGCATTAAGTGGGCTCTGTGAGTCACTATTTATCATAATTGAGTCTGAACCAGGCACAGCACATATTCTCCTGGACTGAGTGGTGCAATTTATTGTAACCAGCCCAATTGTGAAGACAGAGTGCACCCAAAAGAGCTTCATCAGCATCAAACAATGAGTTAAGATGGGAAGAGCACTGCTCATGACCCACTATTGCAAAATTAGCCAACTACCCAGCAAACAACAATAGAAAGCAATAAAAACCATAGGCAAATTACAGATAGTTACCAGACTTCAATGAGCCTTTCTCCCTGAAAAATACTGCACTAATTAAGTACAAAATTGAAAAGCCCAGATTATATCTTAAACATGAATTTAAAACATTGACTCCATAGTTATATCTGCATTCAAACATCTTGAACCACTCCTGGTTGCACATGATTGGGTCCCTCTATTTGGAAAGACATTGGACATTGCTCCAATCCTCAAAACAAACAAAACCTACTCCTCCACAGCCATTTTAAAAGCATTAGAAAAACTAAGCCTCAATAGAATTAAGCCCATCACACCTCTCTCATACGCAACACAGCTTTGAGAAAAACAACACAGACCACCCTGACATAATATCTTGGAAATAAAAACAAAACCACCATCCACAATACACATTATTGCCATAATAGACAGCAAGGTCTCACAAAAATTAGACACTAACAAGATATAGCAAACTTTCTTAGTAACAGACATGGCCAACTCCTGCAGCAGTGTCCAATTCAAAAAGAAAAAACCCCTTTTCAACGTGATCCTTCAGGGCACCATCTTCTCCCCAATGCTCTTTAATCTTCTCAGGCCTGACAAACCTTGCCTCACTATCCAATCAGTCTGCCTAACATTTACAGAGATAACCTATTCTTTGCATGCACAGACTCTAGAAACCTAAATGTGTACAAAGAGTACTTTTAACACTCATTCACTCTAAATAAAATGTTCATTTCCGCCCTTAAATTAAGTTACCCTCTTTTCAGAATAACAAATCAAACAAGCCCATGCACTATTATTCAATGCGAACCAAACCTACTGAACCAAAATTCCATACTACTGGGCATCACCCTAGACCCACACATGACCTTCACTTCCCATAAAGAAGCATATCCAAACACCACCCCCACCAGAAGAGTCAAACACACCAACTTAGTGTAGCAGCAAACGCTCAACATAATTTATCTGAACCTCCATAAATTATTTATTCCCATCCTAAGTAACAAACATATCTAACACAAGCTACACAAAATACAGTCAAAAACAATGCTCTCAAGAGAAATGGTTGTGCAAAACCACTATATACCACTATGCTGAAACCAAAATTCTCCCCATCAAAGATGACTTAGACAAAATAGTCACACAATTCTTCAGCAAACAGCGATACTCCTGGACACTATCCTCACCACCAGAACCACCCCTACTAACCAATTATGTATTAGCAAACCTTCACACAGTCCCAATCAACTAGAATACAATAAAACATACACACACACCCACATCAAAATTAGCCATCCAATGCCATAATCCAAAGGACATCTAATATTTACCCATCCAAATCTATTCTGGATCATTAAACGTTTCTCTGGCCAATCATCAGTCACAACATCCAAAGTAAAAGTACCAGTATAATATACCACTACTATAAAATATCTCATAGGATGGATATATTAAACATGGCAAAAGAAAGCTTTGGAGCTCTCGCTAGCCTATTTAAGGAACCAGGTTCAATTCCAAACAAGATCGAACGCAAACATTCAGGCTACTAATGGTAGATGTGTTAGGCTTACCGCTACAAGAGTAGGTAGATCCTACACCAAATCACAACAATACTGCATTTCTGCTCATATCTTCACAGTAAAATACACACTCTTTTAGTCTGTTCAAAGGAATCCTGCTGATGGATAGTTTTATCAACATACCCCTGATGCGGAATGTGTTCCTCTCACAGTAGGGTGGCAAAGGTTCCTCTTGCATTTCTACTTGCTGCAAATAGACACACACACACCAGGGTCCTGGAGATATCACCTTCACACTGTTGGGACATTGCCCCCCCCCCTCCTCCCCACACACACAAGAGGTAATGCAAACATTGTCACTTTTATCCTTACTTTCAACCCCCTGGGGTCAAAGTGCAACCATCAGGGCATTCCTCGGTCTTCAGACTGAGTCAACATGGGTCCTGACCCAGCTATCAAACCTCTCCTCTTCACCTTTCCCCTTTTCAAAAGAGTGTAGGTGACTCAGTCACCCCCTCTCTCCTCCTACTAGTGGGAGACATTATTGTATACAAGCATGGTCCCCACAATTTAGACTAAGCCACAAAACAAACCATAAATCATTACTGATCACCAGTAACAACAAAATGGCCTCACCAATTGCACATTACAGCATCATGGAGAAACATTATTCTAACAACACAGACAAATCCAAAGAGCCATCAAGAACACGTGCATCACTAAGGACCAACCCTCCCCTCCTCTCATTCCAGCCCCCAAAATGTCCAACTAGCCATAAAATCCTTCAAGCCACAGTTCCTGACAATATATCAAACATTCACTTGAAACACTAGAGCAACACAACAATCTTAGACATCAGAGACACCTTCAACTACACCTGGCTCAACAACACAATTCTCTCAATCAGAAAAAAACCACATATCATACCAATACTCCAGCCAGGAAAGCCTAAAATGCAAACAAACTCATACCCGCCCATCTCAATACTATGTTCACTAGCTAAAACTTGAAAAACATGCACTATGAAAATAGGTCTCAAATAATCACAACATAGATTTACTGGCGATCAACATAAACAAGGCCTTCGACAGTGCCAAAACAGATCCTAAATCAAAAAATCTTAAACACCACCTTCACTAACAAATGACAGCTGACAAACTCCATATTGGTCAGGGAAGTACATGCAAGAGATAAACCAAACATACAAATCTTGAATACAACCTATCCAGAATGGCGTTCGCCAGGGAGCCATTCTCTCGCACCTACTCTACAACTTATTCACCCATATCCCAACACCAACTGGTGTACAATGTTGTGTAGAGATGAGAATATTATTTATTGGAATTTTAGTAAGTTTTTTTTACAGGGTGTCAGACTTACGAGTTTTGAATAAAGAAAGTGAGGATTATGCTGTCTGATGCTGAGGTATTAGAAGATTAGGACCAAACTATTCCAATGGGCAGAGAAATGGAATTTAACATAAGCATGTGCAGTGTACTTAGTATAGGTAGGTGTAGTCAACTGCATAATTAAAAATTGAATGACAGACAATTAGGAAGGTTAGAATGTGAGAGAGACTTGGGTGTTGTTGCAAGTTCAAACTTTGTGAGCCCAAGTGGATCAGGGGCCGGTCCTCTTTGGGGAGAGGTGCCAGGAAGTAGTGTGTTTTGACATCAAACAGTGCTCAGGTGGGCCCTTCATTGCCCCAGGGAAGAGGGATCTGTTCGCGTCAGAGGAACAGTGTGTGTGAAGATGGGAGAAGAAAGAAGAAGGCAGTGTTGTAATTGGCTGTGTGTGTGTGTGTGTGTGTGTGTGATGAGAAGTGTAAGATCTACCCACCCCAATACAGGGCTGAGCACAGCGTGTCCACCAATCGGTAGCCATATCTCTACGTGCGCTGATGTTTGTGTCCACTCATGTTGGGATCGAACAGGGGACTGTGACATTATGGGACCAACACCTTATCCACTCAGCAATAGCTCATTGGGAGGAGTGTAAGTAATAGGAGTGCTGATGTCATTCTGAAACCGTCATTGGCATTAATTAGGTTCTCATCTTGACTATGGTGTGCAATTTTGGTCACCATATAGGATGTATATTGCTTTGCTCGAGTCTGTCCAAAGAAGGATGGTGAAAGGCTTAAGAAACTAAATCTTCATACATTAGAAAGGAGAAGAGTTCGAGGGGGACTTAATTGAAGTCTCAAGTGGGTAAAAGGTTATAAGAGGGAAGACATAGGCGAGGTTCTCAACAGGATTGGACACAGAGCAACGAGTTTAAGCTGGACAAGTTTAGGTTCAGGAAAGAGATTGGTATAAATTGGCTTATAAATCGAGTGGTTGATGAAAGGAGTAATCTCACTAGTCATGTGATAGAAGCGTCCTCCCTTCTGAGTTTTAGGAATAGATTGGATAGATTTACGGATGAGGATGTTAGGCGGGACTGAACTGGGTGATGGAAACAGGAGCTGCTTTTTGCAGACTACTTTTCTTACTCTCTTATGAAAACGATAGGTATCTACAGTGTAAGGCAGACATCGGGAAGGTGACCTGAATCAGGACTGCACCCAGTGACTAACCACAACCGATGTGGCTTAACTTTTGCTAAAATCGGAAGTGGCATTTCCAATTGGCTAACTGTAGCAAAAATATAATGTCTGGAACAATTATTTAGGTCTTCATATTCCTACTATATCTATATACATTTCCTAGCAACTTATCCCAAGTGAGGACCAGTTGCTGGCACTGTCAGGCTCACCAAGAATTGTCATGTTAATCTTTATGTTGGTTTAATTAGCCAGTGAAGGGTTGTGTCCTAGCCAAAAGATGGATGATGGGATACCTTACCTACCTTCCTACTTAGAAAGCATTGGAAATATTTACTCTGGACTATTTTATGTGTGTGCATTGCAGATTGTAATGCCCATCTGTGTACATAGTTTTGATACGTAAACAGTGGCAGCAGTTTCATTTTGTTTACACATTTATATGGCTAAAAGTAAATGTAAAAAAGAGTAAGCCGATAGTGTTTGGGGCTGATGATGTGGTGGAGGAGGATGTTAAGAGTGCAGTTTTGCCCTTGAACAGTTGCAATGTATTAACTATCTTGGATGTACTCGTATCTTGAGTAATATTAACATAAATAATTTAATGGATAACAAAAGCCACAAGGACCTACCAGAAGTCATCTGAGTCAATACACACCCCATAAACTTCATCTATCACAAGGTTTTGAATGGTAGTAAGAAAGTTTCAAGGTGATGAAGGAATTAGTATGTTTGAGTGTGGAATGTGTCAGAAAGCCGTTTGTATAAAAGTATGCTGGTGACAACTTTGGTGTATGGGAATGAAAATATAGTATGGAAGGAGGAAACATCTTGAGTGCAGAGCAAATGGACAGAGGGATGCTTGGTGTGCAAAGGGTAAATAGAATGAGGCATGACTGTGTGCGATATCGTATGAAAGAGGTTGTGACTGTGTTCTGATGAGTATGTGAGAGCAAGAAGAATGGACGAGTGTGTGTCAGTGTGTGCTAATGGAAGAATAAATCACAAAAGGTGGGTTGATTATTTAAATGAATGTTTGGGAGAGAGAGCAAGCTGCCTGAAAAGCAAGTGGAGATACAATGTATGATAAAAAATATATGCAAGGGGTTTGTGCTTGATAGGCTTGGAGTTGCCATTGCAGTGAAAGTTCAACAAAATTGTACTGGACAACAGGAATGATGGATTCTGTGTGTGTGTGCCGAAGATAAACAAAAGAATACTAAATAATCAGAGCAAAAGTTGGAAAATGTTCGATTGAGAAGGAATAGGAAAGTGTAATCCAATGAGGACATGTTCACTGAGCAGAGAAAATAGATGTGGGACAGAAGAGAGAAATAGATAGAAAAAGTGAAAAAGTTATGGCATAAGAACAAACTTATCAAATGATGGAGCCAAGAAGATACAGACAATATTTGGGTATTTATTAAAGAATCATCATGCCGTGGTTGTCGAGTAAGAATACTCCCATTATGGTTTAATAAAAATTTTGTAAAGGTTATGGTACTAGCCAGCCCCTATAACTTTAAAGCATACCAACACTCAGTTTCTGCACATCAAGGATGTACTGAAGTGAAAGCCAACAAGAGCATATTGACTAAGAGAGATCTGAAAAGAAGTAATGTTGTGAAGTTAGGAAGTGAAATGTATTGAAGGTAAAATAGCCAGATTACCGTCTGAAGAACTTGCATGAGATAAAACCAGGAACAAACATCACCTATTTTCAAATTGATGGATTCAAACAACCAGATAAAATAATGTAACAATGCCATATTACCGATTAAAGACAGGATGCACGCAAACCACACCCATCTTACTCTTACACACAAGCCAAAATATCACTAATTGGTGCACATCTCAACATGATAGGAACCCAAAACTTAAGCAGAGTACTAACAAACCCACCTGAACCCAGAGTCAAAAGGAATCCCCAGCACACTATTACCTCCCCCCGGCAAAACCACAACTTAATAAGACATCTACACTAACTTCACCCACATACTTACTCTGCTATCAAACAACATTCTAAATGAACCTCTCCAAATAGACAAATCCAAACATAGGTCATTAATTTTAGCCCACCTAAAATAAGCCATTTTGGGGGGTTTTGCAAAAGCAAAAATGCAGAATAAACCTTGCCCCAACTCCAACATATAAAAAATAAATAAATAAAAAATTATAGTATATATTTTTTCATTATCTTTTTGATAGGAATCCTGGTTTAAATTTGTAAAAAACAACCAAGTGATAGCTGAATGGCAATAACAAGGCTGTTTCTTTCAAGCATTCATTATTATTTTTAATGAGACTACTACTATTTATTTATTGTAATACCCAATATTTTTTGGCTATAAATTTTCCACTGTTGACAAATGAACTTTACAGACTAATGACTTACAAACTTCTAGATCTTAAAGTTAATCTTAATATAATTAAGGCAAAATTATCTTACAAGACTTATAGTTTGAATCATGGACAAATTTGATAAGCTAATTATTGGTTTAACTGTAATTTCTTAAAAAGATTCAGATTAATCTAATAATCTCATAAGTACAAACAAACACTCCCCCCTCCCTCACTAGGGGGGCTGTGAACCAACCCCGGGGATGTGGTGACATTCCTTGGGGGCTACCACACTTGTAGAGGGGTAGGAAGACCTAAAAGTACGATCAAATGGGACAGGAAGTTGTCTTCTCTATGAATCAAATGAAAGCCACGTCATTTATTTTTCGGAAACGCTGAATTTTTTTATCACTGATTAGCTATGCCTGGTATCTATCTCAATGGGACCCAGTTTAATGTAGCTCCTATGCAGCGAATTACCATAGGTAATGTGGCTCAACTTTTCTGTAAGATAGTAGCATTTCCACTTGGCTATGTTGTAGCCCTAGGGAAGGAAATGGACACAAAGAGATAAGGGGTGGTTAAAATGGGGGAGGGAGCAAAGGTGGTTGTGTTGGCTTGTTATGATGGAACTCACCTTTTTCGGTGGGAGACGCGAGTGTGATGGAGGACATGGAAGAGGATAGGTTGGCCGAAGCCACAGAGAGCATGGAGGGGTACTGAGGCAGGTCCATTTCGGAGCCATCGTCTCCATCGGCGGGAAGGGTTGTTTCAACCATCGCTTCGAGGAAGTTTACAAAGAGTTCTGCATTTTCCGCCGTGCAATTACTCTGGACCAAACAAAAGATCGAAAAATCGTAAGAATAAACAGATTTAAATGACATAAATTCTGTAATAACAGGATATTAGACCGATGAAAGGCGTCCTTTGTGGAATTTAAATAAACAAAACTCAGTGTCTTATATGCAAAAACACGTAACAAGTAGAGCAGGTTCTGAGAGAATAAAATGATGATCCTCAGACTGTCTGGCCAAGCAGCCCCGAGACCCGAAGGAAGGATATGTACTTTAATAGGTTTTGCCCCCAGATCCATCAGAGAGTGTATATTGTGTTGTTGGCATGTACTTGTGTACAGTTGTCTTCCATTTTGTGGAGTGCAGTGTTGTATTCACGACAGGTATGTGCAATTGCCATATCCAGCACAGGAGGGCTGGGTAATGTTCACACCACAGGGTGCTGTGAGAAAGTGAATGAATGTAGTGTTTAGTGAAGTGGGCTTGGGGATGTTTCTGGAAGCTGGTTTAACATGGGCGAGTAGAGTTTCTATGTAATAAAATGCAGGTGAATGAAATAGAATCTAAGTTAAAAAAAAATATAAGGAAAAGTGTATTAAATAAACTATTTTTGCTTTCAGGAACTAAACAGGTTGTAAGTTAATTAAAAAGCAGATGGCAATATTTTTATATAGAACCAAACGGTGCTAAAAGGTGATAGTATTAAGACTCAAGCGTGAATAAAAGCACTATAGTAAGTTCTGGCATCCATCCCCCCACACCTGTGGACAAACCCAGGAATGGATAATGAAATTTGCATAAAGACAATTGCTGTTAAGCTTGAAGGCATCGCACCATGCGCTGGGTAGTGTTTTGGACACCAACCCCGTTTCGCATCAGGGCTATGTGGATATAAATACCCTACCAGCAGGTTGCAGTACAAAAGAAAGAGGAGGATAGGTATGTTATGCCGAGAAGATGGTAAAAGAAACAGCAGTGCTGCGATCGAACGCCTGATCCACTAGGCGATCCAACGACTTATCCACTAGGCTAACAAGAGGTAACTTGGGAGGGGGGATGGACACCCTCACAAGATGAGCGAGTGTTGTTGTTGGAGAGATGTTAGTCAGGTACCGCAGGGATCAGTTCTGGGTCCATTACTATTTGAAATATATATAAATGACCTTGGGAGGGAATAAAAAGCTAATCTATATTTTTGCAGATGACACCGAGTTGATAGCTTCTGTAAAAGAAGTTGAGGGTAAATAAAGTGCAGAGTAACGTAAACAAGTCATTTGCTTGGGCACATAAACATAAGTGAAGGATGACTTTTAGTCTTCAAAAATGCAAAGTTATACACATGGAAAGAGATAATAGAGAATTTAGTTATGAAATGGATGGGCATTAGCTGAACTCAGTAGAGGATAAAAAGGGACTTGGTAGTAATAAATAGGTCAAATGCTTTTTTAAGCAGTGTATTGTCACAAAAAATAAAGCAAATATTGTATTGGGCTTCATTAAATGTTAGTTACAGAAATAAGGTTATTATTAAACTCTATAACTTACTCGTATATATTAGGACACATCTTAAGTTTTGTATAGAGCATGGTCCCCACATTTCAGAAATCAACCTGCTACTCAGTGCAAAGGCAAAAAAGCTGATACCTTCCCTGAAGCACCTTGAATATGTATTAAATGTATTCTCATTTGAAAGGTGTGCAAGGGGATATGATTAAGCTTTAAATTTATTCTGGGATAGAT
Organism: Ceratothoa steindachneri; assembly: GCA_963969495.1. Classification (NCBI taxonomy): domain Eukaryota; kingdom Metazoa; phylum Arthropoda; class Malacostraca; order Isopoda; family Cymothoidae; genus Ceratothoa; species Ceratothoa steindachneri. Next base: position 58,600,078 of record OZ018323.1, on the reverse strand, counting down.
AAGTTGAATATTGGAAAGGTTTTTGAGTTGGAAGGTAAGTATAGATCTAGGTGAGAGGGAAGGTTATTAGGTTTTTGAGTTTTGTCTCAAGGTATAAATTGTACATATTTTAATATTGATAATATTATACGGGGGGCGGTCAATAAGTTTTGCAATTCGGATATAAGGAAACGATATACGAGGAAAAGTGTTTTATTATTTTTCAATATAACTATCCTCGACTTCAATGCACTTGCGTCACTTGTCCCTGAGGCTTCGAATTCCCGACAGCCAGTAATCTCCCGACTGCTGCTCAATCCACTCCTGGACGGCGAGCTGGACATCTTCATCGTCCCCAAACAGGCGTCCATGCAGTGCAGCCTTGAGCTGGCGGAATAAAAAGTAGTCGCTAGGGGCCAGATCTGGACTGTAGGGGGGATGGTTGAGCTCCTCGAATCCGTATCGCGCAGGGCAGCTTGTGCAACTCTGGCCTTGTGGACTTTGACTACGTTGAAGTCGATCATGGGGCGTGACGTTTCTAGGGACCCAACGGGCAGAGACCTAGGTCATGGCCAAATTGTCGTCGATGATGTTCATAACACTTCCATGTGATATTCCAAGTTCTCGCTCGAATTCTTCGACCTTCACCCGTCGATTTTCGAGGATCATCCTCTCCACACGGGCCACATTGTCATCGTTGGTCACGTCTGACGGGCGTCATCTTCAAGGGACTCACGACCATGGCGCAACTCCCTATTCCAGCAGCAATGGTTGCATAGGAAGGGGCGGTGTCGGTGTATACTGCAACCATGCGTTCATCGATCTCTTTTGCATTCTTGCCTTCCTTGGTCAAAAATTTGATCACTGCGGGGTGCTCAACCTTCTCCATTGTTGAAAAATTTGTGACTGACGATCTGCGATCAGCTACTGCTTGTTAAATAGACGAGGCAGGAGGGTGCGGCTGCAGGTCCTGACTTGTCATAACTTCTATCACCCCCACAAACAGCCATCCCCCTTCCTCTGTTTTGTCCTACCGATTCGCAAAACTTATTGACCGCCCCTCGTATATTGTATAGTATAGCTTTTGACGAGCCTTGAATTATGACAACTGCATGGCGATATTATAGACACTATCCTGAGGATATAGTTTATGGAGTGATGTTGGCGTGGGGTGGGAATTGACTATGATGTCTTTTGATAGGCTCTTGTGGCTTTTGTCATCCATGAATTTCATGTAGACATCAATCTTCATGACAACTAGGGCCTAATAAGGGAAAATGTTAGGCAGAGCAGGTATATGTGGTAGTCTATAGCGTGAATTCCTGATGGGGATTAATATAATGAGACCTAGTGAAGGACAAACTTGCCCTAAATAAACAAAGTGAAGGTCAAACTTGCCCTAAATAGACAGTGATGGGCAAACTTGCCCTAAATAGAAGCTACTCACTTTAGTAAAAGGTCCAGCAAACCTCCATAGACCACCGAAGCCCCAACTTTGCAATTGGTGGAGCTGTTGATGCTGTTGCTCCTCACAAGCCACCATGTTTAGGATAATCGATTGAACAGCATTCAGGATGACACTATCGTGGCACTGAGAGAGTACTGAAGTAATTTTAGCATCCAACAAGGAGTGTCTGTCGAGAAGAAAAGTGATTCATTTTTAGTATTGATCATCACATATGGACAATGTTAAACTCAAAGGGAGAAGGTGAAGCTTATCATTGGTGTTCATATTTTAGGGAGGGAGGAGCTGTTGTAAAGATCATGCAGGAATGGGTTTGAAAAGGGTAGATAGAATGAGGAATAACTGGGTAAGAGAAAAATATGTTATGAAGAATGAGAAAATGTACTGGTGGGTGAAGGTTTGGAACAACACGTAAAAAAGGGTTGATTGTGTGAAAAGGATGAATGTAGAGCCTGGGAATAATATTGTGTATGGATAGGTTTGTGAGGGACCAGGATGGGGTCATCTTCTTAGGTATCAACCTTGCGTGAATGAAATGCTACAACACATAGCAGCCTATCTGTAAAGAAGGGTCATTGTGGATGGCCAACATGGGTGCATTTGTGCATGATACTACATGATGGGGTGGAATGGAGAGGAAAGTTTCAGTTGGGGAGGGGAGGGGAGGGGAGGGGAGGGGAGGGGAGGGGAGGGGAGGGGAGGGGAGGGGAGGCATTTTAAGGTAATGCTGTTGACTGCTAACGAGAGAATTGCTGCCAAAGTTATATATATATTTTTTTCATTTATTATTTTTAGTTTTCTTATTTTATTTTTCCAATTATTTTTTTATCATATATATATATATATATATATATATATATATATATATATATATATATATATATATATATCATAATTCATATATATAGCATAATATAATAAAATATAAGTACCTACTTATATAAGTATATAATATATAGTATAACATAATAGAATTTAATAGAATAATACCAGGCAATGGCTTTGCCACTTCCCCCTATGGGAGGAGCTTGCGCTTCACTACTAAGATTAAGATTTAAAATCTAAAAAAAGCAGCCATGGTTAAATTTTTAGAAATTTTATGAACTTTGCCAATTATAATAATTTAAAAAAGGAACTCGAAACTAAATGTCCCCCCTTTCAAAATATCACGTTGCTAAAATATAGTTATAGAAGAAGATATATAAAAATAAATTTTCTGAACTTCACCATTTGTAATTCTTTGGGTTTTAAAAAATTCACAAAATATCGATACTTATATTTATTTCTGAACTTCACCATTTTGTTTTTTGATATTATAAAAGAATTATTAGAAATAACTTTGATAAAAAAACATAAGTCATAACCAAACTAAGATGAAATTATTATACAAATACTAAAAAAAATCCTCTTCTTAAATTATAGTTAGTGATGATAATTCATTATAAATATTATAATTATTAATATTCGTTTAGCTTATGACCATGCTAATTAAGATTAAAACTAAAAAAACCCAATGCAAATTAAACCAACAAACAAGGGGCAAAAATCGCCTTTAGGTGGTGAGTGGATGTTTGTCACCTCTAAGAGCTCAATAAGACAGCAATCAGGGGTCTATGAATCTGTCCCAAGTACAAGCAGTATTGAGCCAGTACCGGAACATTTAATGCATGCCAAGATTACCCTGAATGTAACATTCTACAAAATTGTAACAGCCTGTCTGGGAAACCAAGCAATTGTTACAATAAGGTTCAAGTTCTCCACATGGTAATACATCCGCGAGTGTGTGTGTGTGTGTGATTCGCAGACGACAGAAATTTACCTAAAACTGACATGGTAGGGGGGTGTAGGTCTAGGGGAAAAAGCTGCACCTTAATGGGAGACAACTTTTGATTCCAGTCAGCCATCTCCAATATTCTTTGCCATGCAGCTCATGAGGAATGGTGAAACAGCGGTCTAGTTACCATTCTTGACGAAAGTTTGGCAGCTCATTTCCAGCAATCTATATATCCAGGAGAGCCAAACAAAGGGGGACACGTCGTGAAGCCGACCTCCTCTTCGGATTTGGAGCCATTGTTGTACACTGGCGTGATAGCCCGTGGCACCGCTCGGCGTTGTAAAGCTTTGAGAGCAGAAGCGTGACAAAAAATATTCAGGTGGTGCTCTGGAGGCGGAAGCAGAGGAGACACTGGACCAAGATACATTGAGCTCTCGTAGAAGTTGCCTTGCACTAAGCCCGAGAGGCTTAAGGTATAATTGGCATTTCTCTGCGAGATAGACTCAGTGACGATTGGCCCCGGGGAGAAATAAGTTATTGGTGACTAAGGGAGACGCAAGGCTAGAGTGAGCGGTACCTCCCCAGCGAAAAAGAGCAATTCAATAGGGCAAGAACGCAAAGAACCGGTCACCAAACCGAGACCCATGCAATGGATCTAGTACACTGTCCGCAATAGACGCTCGGCTGCAGATGCGTAAAACTCGCATCTGTAGTCTAGCTTCAAACGAACAAATAGAACTTCAGAAGAGCAAGGCAGTGGCTCTATCGGGACCTCAAACTGCTGAACGTCAATGGAGCAGGTAAGAGATACTAAGCCTACAAATATAGGCAGCCCGGGTGAGGCACCGGTCGAAAAGAAGAGCAATGAGACATTGCACCTCTACCATATCTAGGCGAGCCCCATTTAGAAAAAAGTACTCGCTCAATTTAAACATATCGTTGAAGGGTTCTCCGCCTCTGGAGGTAAAGTGCAGTCAAAGGCCTTCAGCAATATCACAAAGTGCATTGAATGCTGGCGGAGCAGAATTCTGCCCCCAGAGTGCGGAGAAAGCGGTCGCTAAGACACGCGATCACATTCTCCTGGAGAACTTGCCCCGAATCCTTTCGACTCTCCTCCACACTTGTGCTAGAGGGGTCTTCCCGTTAAGTAAAGACACGTATGCCCGCCAGGATGAGCGCAGGCGTGCTTCGAAATATACCGGAAACTAACCCTAACTCTATGAAATTTCCCCGTCGGTAAAATCTTTTATGAGTCGCTTATAGCGCATGTGGGCATATCGCTTCTGTATGAGGACCATCTCACACCTGGCTGACCAACAAGGAAGCGGACGGGACGCAAAACAAGGCGTTGTAAGAATAATAGTTAAACCCACGGAGATGTTGGCATAGACAAAAACTCAACGGCGTCATTCACCGACATAAACTACTCGGCTGGGATAAAGAAAACAGTTATTTCCAGAAATGCGTATCTCTGCGCCCGATCCAAGCAGTTTTTCAGGAGACAGCAGCCCAGAAAATAATATTTAAATGGGAAATACGCTGCCCTAAGAGCGAAACGCTGGTCTGGTTGCCCAATCCTCGCAGTCTTTGGTGCCCTCATTCCTCGCAATTCTTACATGTCTAGGAACCCAGCAGAAGATAATCTCGACATCCAGCCGTGACGTCACGGATACAGCGAACCAGAAGCTATGTAGACTACAATACCCCGAAAGCAATCAAGGTACTTTTTGAGTTGCTAAAGATCACAATCCGATCTCAGAACCGGGCACGTCGCGTTATCTCCTGTACCGAGCGGTGTATTGCAACCAGCTCGGCCGTGACGACAGACACAGAGCCTAGTAGAGCCCCACTGAGTTCAAAGAAGGGGGATACAGCGTGGAAACCGACACCCTCCTTAGACTTGGAACCCTCCGTATACACTGGCAAGGATCCAGAGAGACACGAAATATGCTCCAAAAAGGCCGCACCCAATAGTCCCGGCGCCGTACAAGCTTTGGGAGCAGAGGCGTGGCGACAAATAGTCAAAGGTGGTCTCTTCTAGGGTTGTCCTGGGCAGAACGAGAGGCGCCACTGGCACGAGCTACACCGAGAAATAAGGAATTTCAGATCACTAAACCCAAAAGGATACGGGTATGACTAGAGTCTCTCGGTGGCATAGGTCCGGGGCTCCTGCGTACAAACGAATATGCCCTGTGCACGGCACAGAGCGAGTGGCATATCCCCAGCATCGACAAATAGGCTCTCAATGTAGGACGTGCGGAAGGAACCGGTCGCCAAGGGATCGAGTCCACCTTCTGCAATACACGATGTGAACCACATTTAGAAACAAGTGCAAGTCGGGGTGGAGCCGTGGATGCCTGAAAAACTGCACCAGCTTACTCTTGGCCAAGAAAAACCGAAGCCTGTTGGAGTTAACACTCCAGAGTTGGCATCTGGGCCGGACCAAAAGAGATCGAAAGGTAGACCATGTAGAGCGTAGCGAGAACATCTTCCGGCAGCACCGAGGTGATACAGCTGATGCTCAGGGCAAAGGGTGCGACACTGAGGACACCCTTTTTTTCTGCTCCATTGGTCTAAAAAATGCCCTCCCCACCCCCCACCCGTATGCGGAATCGATGATCTCAAAACTCAAAAATAAAGATTAGGAGACGTCCCGTGAGAACGTATCGTTTTGCGTTAATATAGGCCTTCTCTAGATCGCAAACAACCGTGACGTAGTGTTGTTTACGAAAGAATGACTCTCACAAAATATTTTCCAGTTGGAGCAGAGCATCCAACATGGATATGTATCTTCCGATGTTCAGGAGAAAAGGCTAATTTAACATTTACAATTTCTCCACCAACTTGCACAGGCAAGAGGTTAAGAGAGATTGGGGGAAAACCGACCGGGGTAGAGTGATCTCTCTCCGGCTTGCGAAAAGCGAGCATACTAGCAATTAGCTAGGAGTGGGGGAGGATATCCTTTATCCAGATCATGTTAAACAAATCTAACAGAAAGGCCATGCCTCGCTCACCCAGGTGTCGAAGCATGGCGTACGGGACATCGTTCGGACCAAGGGCGGTCTCCGCAACGAAGCGAGAGCGGAACGCAACTCGCTCAATGTAAACCTGTCATTGAAAGGTTCTCCGCCCTTGGAGGTAACGTCCAGTCGGCCGCCTTCAGCGACATCATGACGTGCAATGAATGCTGGCGGAGCAGCATCCCGACTGGAGAAAGCGTTCGCGACGGACTCCAACACTAACGCTATGTCAGATATACGCACCGCAGTGCTTCAAAGCAGATTCGGATCTCCTAATTGACACACTTGGCCTTACACGATAGGGAGTTGTCGTGTATGGCCTTGAAGCAATTTACACATACTTCGGCTAAACCTGACTTTGCATGTCAACATGAGCGATTCGTATGGCTGAAGCCGTGGCAGTGGTACGAATGCATTCTCGCCGTAGCGATACCATGTGACACGCACAGACTCAGGAAGCCTGCCAAGATCAAAAATGGCAAAAAGTATAGGGGAGGGTCTAGAGGTACATCTGCTCCCGGGAAACTATACACAACCAAGTGCGTCACTGCCCCGTAGGCTTCAGGTGCAACACGGATATTATTACCATTTCCTTGCGCTCAGGAGTCACCGAGGTCAAAAAGGAAAGGTGGTGAATGTAAGCAGTGGAAAATAGTGAAAACAGTTGGTGCAGGGAATGTTTACAGCTGTGGGGACTAGCCTGGCGGCCAGGAGTTTGCTTTAGTGCGGGCACTTAGGCCAGAAGGACGTGCCGTTCCTCCATTTATTAGGTTTAAGTCTACCCTTCTGCGGGGGTTTCAGTGGTGATGATGTGCGCTGACCCAACCTTTGATGAGAGATGAAGATAGACATGATGGTTTAAGTAAACCATGAACAAAAATGGTTTGAAATCATGCGTAGAGTGACAAAAATCTTATCAATATACAGTTAAAGATAGCAAAAATTATTTGAAACCTCCAAAAAACAAAGGTAACCGAGTTATTTCGCACAAATTCTCATCCTCTGATAAACATCTGTTTAGAGGGGGAAACCAGGGGTGGTTATAGCATGATAGCCATAGTAATGGCATGTAGCCCTAAAACCTTCAACTCTGGTGAAAACTACAAGTGTTTTGCTTTAACAGGGAGTACACAGTTCAAAATTGACGAAGAAATTGTCCGTGCAAAGGAGCAGAGTTAAATGCACGAAACGAGTATTCGTTCCTTGGGGCAAGACTCTACTAATTTAGGGACGCGGTCTTACATTGGGAACTGGATACGAAGAGAGGCAGGGGAATATGCTCTCCCCCCACCAACCAAGCAAATAACGCACTTAAATGCCCCTCACAAGAGGGATTCAGATTCGTACCATGAGGCCATTTATTAGGTTTATTCCTGGAGGGTATAAATCCACCCTATCAGATACAAGACTTAATTAAGCTAGAGGCTTAGCTGTAGAATCCCTTCCCACCTTAATTGTTAGTTTCTGTTCACTTCTTTTTGAACAACTCATTCTTTCCTTTTCTTTATAAAGACCACAGCAACCAAGGAATTTACCATTAAGAAGTATCATCGCCAACTTTCTAGACCCGAAACAAGGGCATTGAACTCATGAAATCGAAGTCCTCTTTCCACAATAATGTAGGGGCGCGACCTATTTAGACCCCTAGTCCCCACCCACGACTCATAGCTATCACCACTTAGGCATTTCTTACTTTAGCAGAGCACTCTTTTCCCCTTCGAAACCCTCACTTACATGACTGGAAAAACCTTAGGGAAAACGACAGAGGCTTCAGCTAGATACTCGTACAGAACTCTCATTTCGTTTTCGTCCGTGGTGTACTTAACGAGCGTCGCCAGAACGGTGAGAACCAACGCCTGCGTCAGGAATTCGGTAAGAACTTCGGAATCCAAAAGAACGTTATTTTCATTGCTAACGGAGACGCGCTCGCTTCGGTCTTTATGGGGAGGGGAGATATCGCCCTGGAAACGCAGCGAAGGCGAAACAATTAAGAAAAAAGTTTCAGAATTCATTTATTTTTAAATTGGCAATAAAAAATAATCCAATGAGGGAGAAATTTGCAGTAGGAAAAGGAGAACAGTAGAAAGAACTGGTAGATAAATATTTGATTTAATACAGTGAGGGTGCTGGGCATGTGCCAATGCCATAGGCCAAAATGTTTTTTTAAGACTAGTATCAAGGCAAGTGGAAGCCAAAGGGGCCTAGAACTCAAGCCATGTAGCTCATAGAATTATTACACCAGCGGGTCCAAATCCAGTGCCCATTTCAAACGAGGCTAGGGTCACATTCGGTTTGTGCGACATTTAGCTGACATCACAAAGTATTCTTACTTTCTTACTCTAGGAGATGCACACCTGGAACAAATTTGTACAATTGGGGCGGAAATTGAAAGAGGGAACATAAACCCCTTGTACGAGGCTAAATTAGACTCGTCACTTTCAACAAAGATCAAAAGACTTTTACGGGACCAAATGACACTTATCACAACAATTAACAACTACAACTGCGCACATACAGACGCATGCATATTCCATTATCGGATGATGCAGCGATGAAAAGCAAGGATATTCATTACCTTTGGTGTCGGCATGGACGACGACCTTTGAGTCTTGAACAAAGGTCGAATGTTCTGGCCATGTTGCTCGAGGTCGAGTGACCTCGAGATCTTGGGGTCGGCTTTACCAACAGCCTGCTGGACAACAGGCTGTTTGCCCAAATTACCCTAGTAGGGCAAATCGACTCGTTATAATTCGATAACACTAAAGAAAAACGGAGCAAATTTGGAGTCTCGAACCAAATGCTACGAGGCAAAGATTGTGGCGAGCGAATCTCTCTAGAAACATCTCTCAATACGACTAGAATGCAAGCTCTCTAAGCAAATGAACGAAGCCAAAACCTGGCCTTCTATTTCAAGACTACATCCAGGCTGACGCGAGATGAGCGACGGACGCCTACCTGCGACAACGACTGATCCACGTCCCAAGATTTCTGCCGGCGATTAGTAGGCGTAGACACAGTGGAACTATCCACGCTGTTGGCGCCACCAGTTAAATACGTCATAGGCGGCGAGGTAGGTCCTCCTACGCTCTGCGTCTTTGTGATGGGGATTGAAGAGGCTCTCAGTTCGCCTGCGGTAGTGGAACTGATAGGAATGCCACCAACGCTGCCATCGAGAGGAGTAGCAGAGCCCGAGTTGCCACTGCCAACTAGTGGAGCCGAGGTGGAGGAGGAAAGAGACGTCTGCTGCAATATAAAATCCATCAAATGAAGCGAAGCATTTCGAGACGAGACGAAGGAAGATCCGGATGTAAACCGGCTGGCTATTCTTAAAGGAAGTGACTCGGGCGAGAGGCCAGAAGAAGAGCAGCTGTGTAAACAACAAGGAGAAGAAAATGGTAAGGTATTCGTGAGCAATAAGTAAGTCAAAAGTACATGGCGAGAATATTTTGACGAGTTGTATAACAGGGTGTCTACTTGTTTGGTGATTTTGAATTACAATGACTTTTCAAGGTTTTCTAGGACTTTTAAAAAATAATCAAGGCAGGGTTTTAGTCATTGTTTTTTTTTTTCTTTAAATTAAATAAGTGCAATAAACATTATGGGACATTGAAGGTGAGGAATTTAAAGGAAAAATGGGTTATAAGCAAATCATAACCAAAATCAACTCACCAGTGCAAAAAAACAAGAACAAGGCATTCAAGTAATAGTCACAGAAGTATAGCGAGCATCCATCATAAAATACAATGCATCCAAAACATACATATGTTCACTCACATTAGTGAGTAGATTAACTTAAATATTACTATTTTCCTAATAGACATTAAAAAGTATATACATAGTGAATTGTAAAAATCATTTGAACAATCACTGAATGATTTATTTTTTAAATTCAAGAACCATCTACCTTTTTCATTAAATTCAAGGACTTTTCAAAGATTTCAAGGGCAAAAAATAAATTCAAGGGCTTTTCAAAGACTTCAAGGAGTTCAAGGGCAGTAGACACCCTGTATAATGCAGGTATGGAAGATGATGCGAAAACGGGTAAATTATGGAGTTACGGAAGAGATAAACTTGCAAGGGTGATCTTAATGCTGTGAGTGGTTTAAAAAATAGCAGAGTAGCTGGAGATGTTATGGTGACCGAGAGACTAAAATGTTGGGATTGCATTCTCTCTGATGGTTGTGTTGTAAGGTCTTTGAATATGCAAAAGTTACTAGGATGATTGATTTAAAATGTGTAATTTATAAGGCAAATCTATTGCAAATATCTATAAATTAAAAAAAATGACAATGATTTAAGAAGCATGACTCAAAACAATAGAATTTAAGCAATAAACAAGTAGTAGAGCTCTCGCTTGGCGAGCCAATACGATACAGGGATCAATCCCAGCGAGGTAGTATTTTTTTAAGAGTCCATCTGGCGACTGCCTACTGGGGCATAAGTCGCTGTAATCAGGATATAGCCTAAAACAAAGCTAGATAAAAAATAAACAAAAACCAAATAAAAATAGAAAAACTAGAAACAAAAAGCAAGGAAACATGTTTCGACGGTGGGGGAGGTCCCCCGCCCCGGTGAAGAAATATGCGACCTACAACAGAGTAAAATAAAATGCAGGAGGCCAGTGTCCTCCAAAAGGTGGGGTAATACACAAGTCCGTAGGCATGAACCAGTCTCGAATACAAGGTAGAAGCGACAGCGAGCCCGCTCGTACAGGTACCGGGACAGATAACGTACGCGAAGATCGCCCAGACTGGGACATTCAACAAGAATGAGCTAAACAGTCTGGGGGGACAACGCAGTCTTCACAGTAAGTCGCTGGCGAACGCTCCATCAAATGGCGGTGCATCCAATTCGGAACGACAGAAAGCAACCTGAAGCCTTCGCGGCATTGGGGGATAGGTCCATGGGAACAGTCGCGGCGCAATGGCACGCAACTTTAAGTTCCCTTCGACCGTCTCCAATCTTATTTGCCAAGCAGTCCGAAGAGCTGCCCGTATTCCTGCCATGTAGTCGGTGCGAGGAAGAGCGAAACAATAGTCCGGTCGCAGACTCCTCGCGAACTCTTTGGCGCGCTCATTACCCGCAATTCCTACATGTCCAGGAACCCAGCAGAAGATAATCTCAATATCCGCCCGGCTCGCCAAAGCCGTGCCGTCACGGATATCGCGAACCAGGGGATACGGCGATTCCAATGCCCCGAGAGCACTCAGGGCGCTTTGTGAGTCGCTATAGATCACAATCCGGTCTTCGAACCGGGCACGTCGCGTAATCTCCCGTACCGAGTAGTGTATTGCCACCAGCTCGGCCAGGAAGACAGACGCAGCGCATGGCAGAGCCCCGTGACTTCAAATAGAGGGGATACGGCGTGGAAGCCAATCCCCTCTTGGGACTTGGAGCCATCCGTATACACTGGCACGGTTCCAACGTGACACGAGGTGTGCTCCAAAAAGGTCGAACGCAAGACTCTCGATGCTGTATAGGCTTTGGGAGCAGAGGCGTGGCGACAAATAGCCAAATGTGGTACCCTCCAGGGTGGCGTCCTGGGCAGAGCCAGGGGCACCACCGGCCCGAGAGCTATATCTACCTCTCGAAGGAGTTTCCTGGCCCTAAACCCAAAGGGCTTAGGGTATGACTGGCGTCTCTCGGCGGCATAGGCACCATCGAGATCAGCTGCGGATGCAGTGAGAGTGGTTGGCGACTGAGGGAGGCGCCGGGCTCACGCGTACAGGCGAGTGATGCACTGCACGCGGCGCAGAGCGAGTGGCATCTCCCCAGCATCGACCAACAGGCTCTCAAAGGGGGAATTGAGGAAGGCACCGGTCGCAAGACGAAGGCAGCTGTGGTGGATCGAATCCACCTTCCGCAATAAACGCTCGGCTGCGGATGCATAAAACTCGCATCCGTAGTCGAGCTTCGAACGAACAAAGGATCGATAAAAAAGTAAGGCAGTAGCCCTATCATCGCCCCAAGCGCTGAACGTCACGGAACGGAGAATATCCAAGGCGCGGGTACAACAGACCCTAAGGCTGCGAATATGAGCCTCGCAGGTGAGGCGTCGGTCGAATACAAGACCAGGAAACTGTGCGATTCCACCACATTCAGGCGCACCCCATTACGAAACAAATCTGGGTCGGGGTGGAGCCGTGGATAGCGGCAGAAGTGCACCACCTTAGTCTTGGCCATAGCGAAAGACGCGGTTCAATGCTTGTTGGAGTCGACGCTCCAGAGTTGGCATCTGGGCCGCGCCAAAAGAGATCCAAAGGTCGTCCACGTAGAGCGTAACGAGAAAATCTTCTGGCAGCACCAAGGTGATGCCGTTGATGCTCAGGGCAAAGAGTGTGACACTGAGGACACTTCACTGCGGGACACCCTCTTCCTGCTCCTTTGGGAGTGAGAGGGCTCCCCCCACCCGTACGCGGAATCGACGATCTCGCAAAAATTCAGACATAAACATTGGGAGGCGTCCCCTCGGCCCCATCGTGTGCAGAGTCTCCATGATACCGTATCGCCATGCGGTATCATAGGCCTTCTCCAGATCGAAAAAGACCGTGGCGTAGTGCTGTCTACGAAGGAAAGCGTCGCAGACGGCATTTTCCAGTCGGAGCAGAGCATCCGACGTGGAGTGGAACTTGCGGAAGCCACACTGCGCACAAGACAGATGGCCTCCGCTGTCCAGGAAAAAAACTAGTCTAACATTTACCAATTTCTCCATCAACTTGCACACGCAAGAGGTGAGAGAGATTGGGCGGAAACCGGCCGGAGAAGAGTGATCTCTCCCCGGCTTGCGAAAGGCGAGCACAGTAGCGATTCGCTAGGAATCTGGTAGAAGACCCTCCACCCAGATCCTGTTGAACAAATCTAACAGAAAGGCCATGCCTCGCTCACCCAGGTGTCGAAGCATGGCGTACGGGACATCGTCCGGACCATGGGCGGTGTCCGCGCACGAAGCAAGAGCGGAGCGCAACTCACTCACATTAAACGTGTCGTTGAAGGGTTCTCCGCCTTTGGAAGTAAAGTCCAGCCGGCGGCCTTCTGCGACATCACGACGTGCATTGAATGCTGGCGGAGCAGCATCACGGCTATATAATATGGAAAAAGCGGTCGCTAAGGATTCCGCCACGGACGCGGGGTCCGAGATTGCGGTCCCATTCTCCTGGAGAACGGGAAGGGGGTCCTGCAAGAACTTGCCCCGAATCCTTTCGACTCGCTTCCACACTCTGCTAAAGGGGTCTTCCCGTTAAGTGAAGACACGTATGCCCGCCAAGAAGAGCGGCGGGCGTGCTTCGAAATATACCGGAACCTAGCCCTAGCCCGACGAAATTGAGCGACAGTGAAATCGTTCGGGGGGCGCTTATAGCGCATATAGGCATAACGCTTATGTTTGAGGGCCGTCTCACACTCGGCCGACCACCATGGGAGTGGTCGGCGTGCAAAACGGCCAGACGTTCTAGGAATAGTAGTCAGGCCCGCGGCGATGAGGTTGCCGGAGAAGAACTCAACGGCCTCATCTACCGACCTAAACTCCTCGACTGAGATAGAGAATTCAGTCATTTCCTGAAATGCAGGCCACCGCGCCCGCGCCAAGCACCACCGAGTTGGGCTCTCAGGCGGTAGTTGCCCTGAAAATGATATTTGAATGGGAAAGTGATCACTACCATGGAGGTCATCGACCACCCCCCAATCAAAATCAGGCTGTGCATCCGAAGACCACAAAGATAGGTCAAGGCAAGAAAATGAAGCAGTTCTCGGGCAGTGATGCGTAAACTCATCCACATTTAGGACACCTACCTCAAGCTCTTCGATCAGATCGGCAAGGACTTGTCCGCTGGGATTTATTGAGTTATGTCCACAGAGAGGATGCCTGCCGTTCAGATCTCAAAGCAAGAGAAAGGGTCTCGGCAACCGTGCAACGACGCGGCGGAAGTTCCCCGCGTCGACGTCAGCTGACGGTGGAATGTACGCAGAAATGATAGTATACTTCCTATCCAGGTGCAGCTGCACAGTCACTGCCTGAAAGGAGGGATCTAAAGAGAAAGGAAGAACGGAGACATCATGCCGGGTGTAAACCGCGCATCTCCCAGCCCGGCCATCCCGTGGTGGTGGGGTCGCAAGACCCTTATACCCCGGAAGGGAGGGAAGGGAGCACGCGCCTAGCATGGTATCCTGCAAAAAGATAGCTAACGGGGAACGGGACGAGCCTCCGCAGCTGCTCCCAGTTGGCCCGGAGTCCACGGCAATTCCATTGAAGGAATATGCCCTCCAGGCCTAGCTCGGAGGAGACGTGGGGGCCCTCCTCGAACAGAAGACCCTCACGGAAATGGCCGTACGCTTCTCGGAGGCAGAACCCCGGGCGCTGTTGGCCGGACAAAGCGCTGAAGGCGTTCGCCTTCGAGGACTTATTGGGGGAGGTTGGGCTCGCCATGCGAGTCTTGAACTCCCTCCGTCTCGAAACCTTAGGCGGGCGTTGCGGCTTCGGAGGCGGGGGGCCCTCATTTCGAGGAACCACCGTTTCCGAGCCACTCGCTCCACCTCTAGGTATGGGCGAAGGAGCCGAAGCTCCTTTGTTGCTGTCCTCCTTTCGGGGGACAGCTTTAGGGACCCCGGAAGATGGCCTAGCGACCAACTTCAGGGGTTTTGCCTCCTGTGAGTCTAACGACTCGGTGGAGGCGCGTGGCCGTTTCGCCTTACGGGAAATGGTCACGCTGGGGGAAGAGGGCGGAGCCCTGGTTTTAGCCGGGGCTGGGTAGGAACCCTTTTTGCCGCCAGCATAACCAGGGGAGCGCCCAGGTTGAGTAGAGCCCGCAGAAGGGCTCCGAATGGGCGCGGAAACAACCGTGCTCGTTGGCCTGGATGGGCCAGGAGCAGAGGGTGCCTTTCTAACTACTAAGGCATATGACGTCCCAGGCAGAGTTCGGCGCGCCAGGACCAAGTCCTTAGCCTCGCGGAATGAGAGTCGTTCCTGGGCCTGAACGGCCAGGATTTCTTTCTCAAGGAGATAAGCACCACATTGCTTCGAAGAAGCGGAGTGCGGCTCTCCGCAATTGACACACTTGGCCACACATGATTTAGACTTATCGTGTGCGGCCTTGGAACAATTTACACAGACTTCGGGTGACCCCGACTTTGCACATCTACAAGAACCATTCGTATGGCCGAAGCGGTGACAGTAATAGTACCGCCGCTGCAGTGGCACGAATGCCTTCACGCGGTAGCGGTACCAACCAGCACGCACCGACTCAGGGAGCTTGTCACAGTCGAACGTGACGAAGAGTTTAGGGGTGGGTCTCGAGGCCCCTCCCTGTTTTCTCATCACACGTTCGACCTTGACCGCCCCATGGTCGGCCAGCTCTAAGGTGATGTCCTCTATGGAGTAGTCAACGAGTTCCCTCGCATAAACTACTCCTTTCACAAAGTTCATGGTAGAGTGCGGCGTCACAATCACCGGGGTGCCATGAAGTGTCCGAAGAGCACTTATCTTGGCCGCCTCGGCGGGATTCGCCAGAAGGCTCCCGTCCGAGAAACGGGTCACCTTCGGCTCTCTACCAATTTCACTAGCTAATTCTCTCCTTTGATGTATCATGTTGCCCTTGGCCAACATGCTGCCATCAGTGGAGCGAATGCCGAGGAAGCGTTTGAAGCCAGCGGGCTAGAAAACGCCAGGTAACCTCTGAATCAAGGGCCCCAATGTTACCGAGGCTCCACCCTGCGCACTTTTGGTATTTGTCATAGTCAGGGGCTCTGCACCCGGGAGGCAGAGGGGCCGGATGTGCCGATCTTGGCTTGGTCGCTTGCCAAAGTGGCAGCAGACCCATCCGTCCCAGTAGCCCCCGCGGATGGAGAGGAGCCCCGAGTCTTCTTTGTTTTAGTCTTTTTCTTTTTTGGAGAGGAGGGCGGGGAATGAACCCGCTTATCACCTCCACCGGCAGAAGCCCCTAGGCCAGATGGACCGGCCTCAGCCAGGTCCTTCTCCGAAATGGAGACGGTCCTGGTGGTCGCAGGGGCACCGTCCGGAGGAGATCCCTTCCCTCCTTTTACTGCCTCAGAAACCATAGCCGTTTGAGGAGGACCTTGCATAGGGGCGGATTCGGGTTCGGTGTTTGGCGCCGAGCCCGGATTTCTCCCATGGAAGGCCCTACCGTCTGAGGTTGGGTTTCCTCAAGGACCATGTCTATCACAGGAGGGGCCTCCAGTTGGCCATCCCCTCCCAGGACATCGCAGGTCCCCTTGGCAGTGTCGCCAGTCTTGTGTGGGGAAGCACAGGCCTTGACCCCCGGCAAGGTTTAAAATTCTTGCCAGCAGGTCTTTTGAGGGAAGCGACCGAAGGGGTCTGGCTTCCCTCTTCCCCCTAAGGGGGTTTGCCCTACCGAGCCGCTTACACGAGGGGCGGTCGGCAATGGGCTGCCTCCTGGCTTTCTTGGCAGTCCTTAGAAAGAAAATTAGGGACTGCCGCTGGAAATAGGGAGGTGCCCGAAGGCACCTCAAGAGAAGGGGGTGTCCCCTTCACCCGTAGGCGTAGGAGAGGAGTAAACCTCGTCTCCGGTTAAAGAAATATGGAGGGTCCCCTGCGCTAACACAGGGATAGGACCTCCATTTTTTCGGTGGAGCTGCCCGAGGGCGGTTCCGTTGTTGCTACAGGGGAAGTTGAGGGTTGGGGTTTTTTTTATGTGTTCATACATGGGCATGGTGACCCTCTTTTTTTATACAGGATCCAATAGCTCACCACTGCAAGAGGTGCTTACAGGCCTGGCAGAGCCAGGCACCGCCATTTGGAACCACCCCTTCTGCCTGGTGGCCTGGCAGTCCATCGGCATGGCGGCTCCACCTTAGAAGCGGCGTAAAACTGAGTGCGAAGAAGAAATGAAAAGGGATGTGAGGAAGGTAGGGGGGGGATTAAGCAGGTTGTTAAAAAAAAAAACCATTCCGAACCGGAGCTCAGGGGTTAGGGATATTTTTTTTTTTTTTAAGAGCTGATCTGGCAACTGCCTACAGTATTAAAACTAGCCTAGTTATAGGCTGCATCGGGGATGAGGTCCCCCCGGCGCAGGAGCGTGCAACCGAAAGAAAAAAAAATGCAAAAAACAAAACAAAACAAAAACAAACAAACAAACCCTGTTTAAATAATAGGGAGAAGGCCGGCCTCCCCCCAAAAGTCAACAAGTCCACCAGTCGATGTGCACGCACTCATCCCGAGCACAAGGGACAGGCGGTAGCAACCCCGCCCATCCCGGTACCGGGACAGGTGTCGTGCGCGAAGATCACCCAGACTGGGACATTCGACAAGGATGTGCCAAACAGTCTGGGGGACGACGCAGTCGTTGCAATAGGGCGCAGGCGAGCGCTCCATCAAATAGCGATGCGGGGGGGGTTAGGGAACGTTGTCCCCTCCCCCCTCAGCCCCGCTCCGGGTCGGTTGGCTTGAGAATAAGGTCAGCATCTACCCTGTGAAATTAGAGGCTGACCATTGAAAGTTGTGGGAGAGGTTTGTATGAAAAGCGACGAAGTAGGGAAGAAATACAGGCTATCTGAAGTAAGTAAGAGAGGCTAAGCTGGGGCTGGACGGAGCGCTGGATCCCGTCAGCACGGCGGCCAGGATGGCAAATCACCGCGCCCCTTACGGGGAGCGATGTTAGGAGTAGCGTGGTGTGCCAATGGCTAATCTACGTTCCCTTTAAGCCCCTCCTTCTGGGGCGTGGCCCCTCACCATCCTTACCGAGCTTCCGAGTCCGCTGTTGAAACTACCCCCGACTCCTAAGGGAGGCCCAGGTGCCACGGCCGTCAGCTTGTCCATCTTCGGTGGGTACAGGGGATGCGGGAAGCTGGATGGATACTGCTGCGTCTGAGGTGGTGGTTGCGGCTGGGTGTAGGTGGAAGCATGTACCTGGGGTGGCATTCCGCTGTTGGGCAGGTGAGGTACGCTCGAGGTGATGGGGGGCGGTGGGTGCGAGTTAGTACAGTTGGCGGTCGTCGTGAGGGGAAGGTTGAGGTGGAGATCGACGGAGAAGGTGTCGGTGGAGGCGGACTGCGACAGGTTGCGTCCAAACTTCAGGTGGCAGCGGGACCGAACCTCCTCAGACTGAGCCACCAGAGCAGCCAAGTAGGCAACGCTCTCCGGCGTCACCTGAGTGAGAAAAAACAACTCATTAAAGGGTGGTAGGCAGGGTAGGGGTATAAGGGGTGTCATCAATGTGGTGTAAGGGGGCATGATCAAGATGGTGGGATAGGGGGATGAGCAAGGTGGGGTTAGGGAGTAGTTTAACGATTGTATCTGAGTATGCCAGAGGTTGAAATATAAAGCAAATTTACTCAATGGTGGGATGATGTGAAATGTTTAGCAGAAAGCTAAAAGGTGCATATGAAAATAAAAGGAAGATGAATGCTTAAAAAGATTATTTTAATATAGCGGTCATCTGTCGATTGCCAACTGAGTAATTGACCAGAGTAAAACAGCAGCTAATAAAGCATTTGACAGGAAGATGAATGAGGATCACGATGGGAAACATGAGTTAGAATGGTAAAGTACTTGTGAGCAATAAGGTCAAAAGTTGATTGCGCGAGTAGTTTAGTTGTATAATCTGGGTATAGAAGATGATACTAATGTGAATATAATTAGTTTCGGTTATAAACTGGGTGTTGTATCGTGGTATGGAAAAGAAGCTTGCAAGAGGTTGTTGGTGCTAAGATTTGTAAATGATATAGTGATTGAGATCCTAAAAATTGGTGGCCCTATCAGGAACACAGGTGGTGAATGTCACAGAATGAAGAATGTCCATGGGGGCAAGTACAAGAGACACTACAGCTGTGAATGATCCTTCTAGATGCAGAGTCGTTCGAAAAAGACCAAGGAAACTGTGTGAATCTACCACTTTAAGGCGAACTCCATTTAGGAACAAGTCCAGATATGGTTGGAGCTGTAGTTGGTGGCAGAATTACACCACTTTCGGGGCATTCTCTGTAAGATCAACCAGGAAAATTGCAAATTAAACACCCTCATCTCTCAGATTTTGCTGCAGTTTGGTTTTTCGGAAGTTTTGGGACCCTAAACCCATTTCTGAAATTTTAAGGTTAATCAAACCAAGGGTTCAGGAGATATGACCTCAGGCATTTTGAGGTTATGTACGAAGTTACTAACATTTGACAACCCATAACTAGGGTAATAAAGGTCATAATT